>QBDW01000022.1:0-33842 GCA_003261595.1 Maconellicoccus hirsutus | reverse complement strand
CTATCAAAAATAAAACTTCAATGCGGAAATTGTTAGCATCTTTTGCCCACGTTTTCCGAATTTCTTTACGTAAATTGATATTTTTTGGATTAGAGCATACTATGATTACTACAAGAGGTTTTCTTGCCGAACAAATATTTGCTCTAACGTGTGTAAATGCGGTATCGTTGTTGGGGTTTATGTATAGCGATGCTTTGCGAATTTTCACTTTTTCCCAACCGTAGATATCCATTTCGGCAGAAAATTGATTCTTCATGGGTGATTTATCGAGGATGGTTTGTTCTAATAGAATTTAAAGAATTACATTTTTTACTAATATTTCACAAGAGAAATTACTCAATGAAGGTGAAAGTACTTATTTTTAAGTACTTACTTGGTAAAAAGCCAACAAATTGAACAAGATAAAAAATCCAAAAATTAAAAATATCTGAAACACGTTCTTTTTACCGGCGTACATGAATAATTACAAACGCGTACAATAACACAATTCATTAAAACATGAAAAAAATTATTTACCCCAAAAATTCACAAAAGAAAATTTGCATTTTGATTACGCTGAACACTTGGACATATGAATAAATATGCTTTAAAATAATTTCGCATAATTCTATGGGCGTAGGATGTGAACCCAGACAAGAGCATTGATAAAATTACAGTTTTCTATACCGTTTGATATCTCGAAATTATCATTTTGTTATATCCTGTTCTTACAAAGTTGATTTGGAATGCAGTAATTGTGGTCAACAAAAGGACTGCATAATTAAAATGAAAAGCTCAACACAACGAGGGCGCATACGTAAAACGAATTTTTCGTTGGATTTACCATACAACACTCAAATAAAAATTTTGGACTTCATACGAAGCATAAGAAACGTGTTTTTGATACAAGTATAACAGGAAATAATAATCTATATGCTTGATTGCAATCAGTTGCTAATTACAAATTTATAAGTTTAAATTATAAAAATAGTTTTGAAACAGACCATAAAGAACATCGAATTACTGATAATCAATTCGGTTACTGTTGTGGTCCTTTTATGTTTGGAAATTATTCAATTACGGAAATAATTTATCCGGCGAAAAGATCACTGAATAGAACATTTACTATTCCGGCGAATAGAACTCAAAATAGGATATTGAATATTTGGATATTTATTAACAAGTTACATTTGTAACGGAGCGTTATCGCTGGCATTGTATTTAGATATTTAGATATTTTAGTTCGATCGCTTGCATTGTAATTGGTATTGATTAGTCGATAATATACGTTCGTACACGAAAGACCTTTTTCTCGTATCGCACTTTTTTCACGTATCGCACACACTATTTTCCAAATTCTTGTTTTTGCGTTAAAATAACAGATTCAAGATTTATATTAAAGTTAACAAAATAGATTTGGTTTTAACGAGAAACGTTTATTCCGAGGACTCGACGAATAATGACTCTCGAATAGTAGTTCACTTATTGTTTCTCACCGTACTTCCAAGTACAATTGATTCTGCTTTTGCAGCAGAATCAGCAAAATTTCAATTTTTTACCTGGTTTCTATACAACAGTTACAATGCATCATTTAATATGAAAGAGATAAAAATAAAGAATCTTTAATCAATATTTGTTGTAGGAATTACTTCCCATAATTGTTTGATACTGAAACCCTCTTTTAGTTTTTCAACAGCTAATCCTAATTCTGGGCAGTATACTGGTTGATTGCAGTTCTCTTGATGTTGATCTAAACTATATGATACCAGAGCATTTGACATATCGTTCAAGTTTTCGTCAAATTCTGTTATTTCTTCCGCTACCAAAGGTGGTTGTTCCGGTAAAAGAGGCTGAAATCGACAAAATATCATCAGGGATTGACATTTCGTTGTTATAAAAAAACTTTAATTCTTACAACTGTGGTAATGGAATAATAAACCCCGAATTCTGGATGATCTAAATGAACCTTATAAAGAGTTTGTAATTCTTCAGTAATTTTATACAGTCGTTCCACGGGATCGATACGAAATCCAAGCACATAACCGCCACTTCCCAAGGTGCTTTCAATTACCAATGCTAAGCCGAATCGCGATTCACGTAAACGGATCTGAATCAAAAGCTTTGTTGTTGATAAACAAAACGTGAAAAATAAGTTAATAATTTACCGTTGCGATTTGTATGTAAGGTAACGAAACGTTGAATGTTTCGTTCATATCAGCGAACCAAACCAATCTTACGTTGGTTACTACGAAAGAACCCAAGTTACCCTAAACGAATAAAAAAAATGCTACATAAAATCCATGCATTAATATCTCATATAATAATAAATTTTGCTTACTTGATCGCTAGATAAATTCCAAACACCGGGTACACTAAAATATAATTTCTCTTTATCCAAAACTTTCAACTGCTTGTTACGAATAACAGCTCCTCTTAATTTTAATTCTCGATAAATTCGTGACGATATGTAAGCTCTGAATTAGAAATTCGTTACGATAAAATTGTTTCGTAGATTTATATTTGTGTAAATTATGTTACCAACTTATGAACTCCCATTACAGATGTAAAATGTCTAGAATTTCCAGGAATCAAATTCGTAAAAATGAATTCGTATCGAGCTCCATTATGTTTTGTTAAAATATGTAACGCCTCTGTTACTCCTTTCAATCGCTGAAAAAAATTGACGATGAAAATTTTTAACTACAGTCTAATTATAGTTTTATCACAAAACGTGCTACTTGTCACACTAACGAGTGCAATTTATTTTTGAATGCAAATGTATGACTAATTACGTGAAGAATAGTGCCCTTAAGTAATTACCACTTACAGAATTTACAACTTTTGTTGAAACATTCTGTATGCAATTATATCCTATGGCTGTGAAAAATTCCAATTAACTTTTGATCGTTCATGTTTTATGATGAAATAGAAAAAATATCAACTTACATAAACTTATCCGGGCAATTAATAATGAATGCCAAATAATTCTTAAATTTGTAATTAGCAAACGGCCCTTATCTCCGCTGTTACCTTTAGTGTCTTCTATAAAATCCAACCGATCGATGATTTGTTCCCCTTTTTTTGTGACCATTTGCCTGAATAAATGTTTAAAAATGAAGTATACAGGAAAACTGATTAAACTTTTTTTAACAACCGAATATCGAAAGATTACTCACGAAAATGATAAATCAAATCTTATTTCCTGATCTTCCCACATGTTTTATGATTATTATATTGTACTTATAATACAATTTCTGAATTTGATCAAGAATAACCAGCTTAAACTTTAAATTTCCTCAAATTTATATAAAATAATGAAAAAAAATCAATTCTTACGATTCAATGAATAAATTGAACTTTCAAAATGAAAATAGCAACCTTATCACGATTTGTTTACAAACACGAAATGCTCAACCAATCAGAGATCAAAACACACAAAGCAACCAATAGGAACAGAATTGCTGGATTTTCTGTATTGATAACAAATCTATTTTGTGTTGAGAGAGTTTCGTATTTTATTATTAAAATTAAATTTTATTCATTCCTTATTCATTCCCAAAGGATTTATTTCCCAAAAGGCAAAATGATTGATGATTCAACACCAACATTAGTCCTCGGAGAGGCTCCAGAGTCTGATGAAGAAGAAATTTTCGAAAAAAATGTACGTCTCGTAAGAACCATGAATTACAATATCACTTTTATTACGTGTTTTATCTCAACAGAAAATTCTGAATATAATTGGTAGTACCGCTAGACCAATTTCTTCTGTACCTGGTCTGGCAATAGCCGGAGAAGCTATAGAATCTGACGAAGAGATTGAAATCCATAATATCGAAAATAGAACTTCTGCTAGTAAAGGTATAAAATTTTATTTCATTTGGTGTTGCAATTGCAAGATTAATGTTTCTCCAATTTCATAGATTATAGAACCCATTCAAATCAAAACGTGAAACAAGGAATTGATAAAAAGTATAAAACAAGTCCGGTTAAAAAATTATGTAAGTTGTTTATAACTCAATAAACAAAAAAAAACTTATTTGAACAAATTCACGAAGAGTAATGTTATTACAGACGAAAAAAACAAATCACTGCACGAAAACCTGACAACATTCAAGAGGCAAATATTACATTCGACGAATAATGAAATGAACAATATTAATCAACAGTTATTGAGGTCTCAGATAGAGTTGCAACAAACTTTGACTAGCATACGAAGCATCAAACTCAACTTGAACGAAGTTAATAAAAAATTGAGCGACATTATGGCAGCAAAATATATTCCAAAAATTAATATCAAAGTACCTTCTCACATCATTTAAATATCAATTTGATTTCTTTTTTATGTTTCTTTGTACTTCCATAAATACTATCGTTTTTATGTGTTATTAAATAAATACTTCTTATTTATCATCGTTTATTTTCACAAATGAAAAAAAATAAATAAATAAATAAATACAGAAAACATTTAAGGCACTTATAATAAATATAACCGACCTGAAGTACTATACATCTACCACTTCACCTTAATACAGTAACACAGCCATCATGAAATAAACTTAAGACAATCTTTATTCATTTTCCGTTAGTTCTAAATCTCCCCAATTATTACCATCGTCATCCCATCCTTCATCGGTACAATCAATATTGGCAACCTGAAATTTATTAATATTTTCGCTACTATTGACTTTATGGACGGCAGTTTTCGATATCACAGGTTCCATAGCTTTAAACATTTCTTCTATATGAATTTCTGTATCGTCATTTTTTGATTTGCTACATTTGATATCCAATGTGTTGAGATCCTCGGTTGTTATCAGAGAAGGTGTATATTTTAATGATGGACTTTTTTTCTTCAGGGGTTTCTGAGGGTTCTGAAAATTTAATTGCATTAAAATTCAGAAGAAATTACAATTCACGAATAAAATACTCGTACCAATTTTATCGCTTCATTGATAACATTCACTGGAGATGGAGCTTTGACACTGATCAATTTCAAAGCAGTGCCGCTTCCTATCGAGTTTGAATTCACTTCATTTATTTGAATAATGTTTTCTATTTCAACAGAAGTGACGACCGATGATTCAGTAGAATCTTCTCCTCCATCAGGTGATGGTCTTTCAGCAAAAATAACTACGCAGAAAATACGCAAGTTTTTTAACAAAAGTGGTATAAGAATAAAATAAAGTGGAAACATGTAAAATCACTCACATTCAGGTTCAACAATAGATGAAGTATCAGATGGCAGGCGGTGTTCTTTAAATTCTTCAGAACCATTTTTATCGTTTTTCATCTATAAAGTAATGTTTTATCAAATTTTCTTGAATATTAAACTTGAAGAATTCAATTAAAACTTACTAAAGGTCTACCATCCGCAAATAGTTTCGTACACCCTTTCCCTATAACTACAGAAGCTCCTAAAACTGGAACCAGGTCTGCAAGAGTATGTAATGTGGCTGCTACGAGATTTTCATTTGTGTCTTTAATCCCCACAAGTAACTGAGCAAATGGATATTTAGAAATGCATTTTAATAATATCAACTGATTAACACCGAAAAATATACCAACCTCTGGTAAAATTCGATTTTGTAAATGTTCTTTGCTAAAAAATTTATAAAATGAAGGAAAGTATCTCAGCATAATTAGCCTTATTTGAGAATCTCGCAGTGAAAAAATATTCAACAACTTTGGTATAATATACTGTTGAATAGTCGTCTCGCTAAATAACGAAGTGGCATTATCATCTGAGAGTGAAAAAAAAATTTTAATGTAAAACCAACTATTCGCAACTATGTTGATTTTAACCACATAATTTACCATTTCTGGGATTGAAAATTTTCGGTAAAAAACAACTTTGAGCTGTGGTATTTAATAATACCAAACGTGACAGAAGTAATGTGCCAAGCTGTCGAGCCACTAGTTCTTCCGGAAAACATGAAAGCTTCTCAGCTACCGAACTGAAATTTAAAAAGTGAAATTTTAGGAAAACCTTTGAAATTATCAAGTACAGTTATGATAAAAAATTTACGTACCTAAAAAATTCTGCTTTTTCACTTTCACTTTTCAGCGGTAATTCAATAAAAAAAGAATAAATTTTGATGAACTGATGAGTAAAAAACGGATGCTTAAATAACTGCTGCAAAAATTGCGGATTTGGATTTTTAGCAACAACATAGGATTTACATAGTTCATTGAACTCGACAACGAAAGGTATGTCATCTGAAAATATACGTTCAAGTTATAATTTATGCAACAGATATTCATTAACAAATAAAAAATTACCATTTGTTTTTTCGGATAAAATTTCACTAGCTAATGCAGCAAAACTTCGCTGATCCACAAATATTGATTCGCTGTCGGTACTTCCACCTTTTGATTTGTCACTACTTTCGATTTTTCTAAAAGCAACGTCTCGTATCAATAAAATATTTCAAGCTGAAACTCAACGACATGGATCAAATTACCTGCTAAGTAAACTCAATTGTCCTAGTTTCCAACACTCGTCGTTGGTTACAAATATAGCATCTTTATTGAGATTATTATGAGCAGAGAAAGCCTACGGGAAAATCTCAATTACACAGAATTCTATTTGCATCGCAAACTTATGAAAAATTCATCACTTTATCTTGTAAAAATGTAATAGCTTTCAAAATATTGAACAACCCGACGCATAACTGCATTGGTAACGCGTCTGGTAACGTATAAGCAAGAGGTTTAGCAAATTCGGTAGCCACGTAGAACATTTTCTTGGTTTTCCAAGACGAAATATACTTCAATATAAAAGGGTGTCTATGTAGCATCAAGTTCTGAAATACATTTTTCACATCACAAAGACAATCTATTACTTAGTATTCAGAATTGAAATCATACCTTGGATAGTTTTTGCAACTGGTCAATATTCTCATTTAAAAGATATTGCTCAAAAACACAAATTTGTCTCGCTCCGTTTTGCATTGTGGCGGCTTTCTGAGTCCAGCAATCGGAAACCTTAATCGCATCTTCGATTAGAAGATCTGACGGCAAACTATTTTCGTTCCCCATTATCCGGCGAAAAAAGGAACTCGCTGGCATCGTTTCCAATATTCTACGGAGATTAATAAACAATGGAAACAAAAAGCAACGTGAATTGAAAGCAAAAGAACAAAAAACTAACTTAAAATTCGGATGATCTCAATTATCAGTGTTTTCTGATTACACTTGTTATCATGTTGACGTTTGAGTTGGTTTATTGATGGTATTTTACGGAAAATTTATTATACTGAATGCTTGACCATTTTAAAATAATTCTTGCACTTTAAAACTTGATAAAAAATTTTGGGTCATTTAAGAGGCGAGTTGAATAAGAGAATTATCGCTATAGTTCAAGGCTAAAGTTTTAGCTCAAAGCATAAAAGCTCAATAGCCGAAATCTGGAACGACAGAAGAAATAAGAGGAACAGGAAACCGAAAAGGGGAGAACGGGAGAAGTGAGTGATAGACTTGATTCTAAGAAAACGAAATGAGGGAATTCCCTTCATTGTTGAAGTGAAGGGGGAAGAGGCAGAAGAAATATCATTTTTTGCGCATGCGCAAACTTGACCTATTTTTTAGTTTCTTGAATATTCCGAACCACAAAGCCAAAAATGAAACTCACAGAACTCAGCAAATCCAGCAAATCCCGCTCAACGACTGAAACGCTCGATACCTAAATTTAAAAATTTTTATAATTTTAAAAAATGAAAAAAATGCTGAGTTTTTTCATTTGAATCAAATTTCACGTCAGCCTTATTGCCTGAATGTTTCAAAAGCGTATTCGAAAAACCACACCGCGGAATTAATTGAACAACATCTCAGTCAACTATAACTGTACTCCAGTGTTTCAAAATGAAATAATTTCCATCTTCGTGAAGATCACCGAGCTTTTCTCAGTCAACTTTTGAATTCTAAACTTTAAACACAAACCATATACTAAAAATGACTTCGTCTGGTTCTCCAGCACCGTTAGAATGCCAGGTATGTATCAACATTACGTTTTTTACTATCCATAGCTATACTAATGAAAATGTGTTATGTTTCATCGCAGAGCTTACAATTCCGACAATTGTGCAAGTTACAAACAGTACATGATAATTCGAAAAACGTGTATAAAAATCGTACCAATTTAGTAGCTACCTGTAATGCTTATGGATTGATATTTGTGGGCGAGAAATCTGGCATCAGAAGTAATAAATCGTATATTTAACCCTCATGTTGCTCAATCTCATAATCCGATTTCTTATTTCAGTTATAATAAGCGGTAAAATCTACGAAAATTGTCATAATTTCAATGCGAAAAATGTATTGTCGAGTTACATTCATAGAAATATACCATTACCATCGCCTCCTACTCATATAGATGTGAACTCTGATCAGAAACTTCTTGGTGTGACGTTTAATTTCAACGAAACACCCGTGTTGAGAGTGTACGACATTGAATCATTTTTCACCCCTGTAAGAACTTGTTTTTCCTGATTTGTAACGAAATTGGTTTATTTACCGTATTAATTTTTTTTCAAGACTTTAACCGTCAAAAATGAAGTAAGACTATCTTCCGTGCCCAAGACACGAGTTAATGATCTATTGTGGAATCCTGTCATTCCGTGTGTGCTCGCTTGCTGTATTTCCGATGGTACTATGACTATTTACACATTCGGAGATGGTTCAAGGGTTGATATCAAAGGATTACCCAAAGAATCTAATGCGACGTTAGTATTTCTTTTGATTCGTGTTGAGAAATATGAAATTAAACAATGATTTTACAGTTGCGCTTGTTGGAGTCCAAAGGGGAAACAAATTGTTGTCGGGAATATAAACGGTTATTTGACTCAGTTCACCCCGGAACTGAAAGCTATGAAGAATTATCCTCCGCCTAGTGGAATTTTCAATAAAGCTTGTACTATCACTAGCCTAAAATGGCTATCGCCGTTTCAATTCATCGGCGTTTATACCGATCAAGAACAATGTGTTACAAGTAACGATGAAATCAAGGTTTGCATTGTCGTTGTAAACACGCCGAAAAACGCACCGATTACGTATATAAATTATGAAGATATTTGCTACAGCAGTGGCTCCGCGCGTCCTAATCAATTTTACTTTATACATATCCCTCAATGGTGAGTCAACTGTGGTAATATTTCTTTGGCGTTTAAATAACGAATATTTTTCGAATAGGAACGTGGTATTTGTAGCATCAGCCAACGCTGTGGAAGTAGGCGTTTTAGGATTATCACCAGAGGAAAATTTATGGTATCAGTGGAATTTAGATGAATCAGCGCGCGTCGTATTGCCTATGATTAAAGCCGATGAAACGTTCCCTGTCGGTGTTGCTGTTGATTTTAGTTCCCAAATACAAACACCAATCGGTAGTGAATTTTTCTTCATAGATGTTCATTCCGATTCACATAATTATAATTTGATTCAATTTTCTAGGTAATCAAGTCCTACCAATGCCAGTATTCACGATATTAAACGACGAAGGATTATTGTGCTTATATTTAGTTAATAATTTCGTACAAAATATTCTTCCTATTTGTATTAAATCTAATCCCGTCCCAAATACGCAATATTTCGTCTCCGATGACGTCTCGAAAGAAGTTCAAAGTAACGAACAAGCAGCACCTCAAGTCGCAGCCGTTGCTCCGACGGCACCTGCTACAGGACTTCCGACTTCGTTCGCTGCTCCGCAAATAACTGCTGCTGCTGCTGCTGTTAATATTCCTCAAATGAAAATCACAAGTAGTGCTGGGTCTTTTCCGGCCAGTACGATGTTGAATCCTTTAACCGTTAATGCTAGTGAGTTTTTTAGTTATAAAAATGCGGTGATTTTTCACCTGTGTTGATACGATTGTTCGATAGATTTGAATAATGTGATGAGTTCGATGATGCCAAATGTCATGATGTCAAATGCGCAAAATGTCATGATGCCGAATGTCAACATTAATGTATCATCTATGCAGCCTAAACCAGCTTCTCAGTTTGTATGTTGAACATGGAAACGATTCTAACAAGGGAACCTCTCGAGGTGACCGGCTCGGATTTGAACGGGAGTTGGATTTTTGGAAAGAGCATGTCAACCCAAAACTAAAATTTCAGCTGTCCAAATTGACTTTTTGATTTTTGGCGAATTTTTGAAAATTTAAAATTACGAAACTTCTATTGAAAATAGAGAACTAATATTTTCTACCTAATTGGGACCCGCCGAATCCGAATATCGCATTGTCGAGCAGTTCTGGAGCCTCTAGCGCGATTTTCATTTTTCTCCAGAAATTTTTAAATGCTCCAGAAGGCGTTCATATGAGATTGGGCAGCTAAAAAGTTGGTTTTATCTTATTCTTGACCTACTCAACTGACTTAACTACATTTCCAGAAAATTCCAGCCAGTCACCTCGAGTTAGTTTTTCTGGATCAGCTTTTCTTTGATAAAATAATTAATACGAATTTGAAAAGATCTCGTTTTTTCGTTAATTGATACTAAATTTCATTAGGTTTCTGTATCCATGAATCAGAAACCAGTACAGCAACCTGAACAACAGCCTACGATACCATTGACGCCTCGTGTAGCTCCAGAGGTAAAACAAGACATTCAAAAAATCACCCAAATTCCCGCTACAATTAAGTATCCTCCTACCACGCCACAACCACAAGTCATTCAGACTCCGGTAGAAGGTAAAAATTGAGATTTCCCGTAATTGGTCGTATTTAAAAAAATATTTAAATCAAAAAATACTTCCAGATGCCAACCAGAAAGCTATTAATTTACAAAAACAACGCGAAGAAGCATTGAAAAAATTGAAAAAAAGGGCCAACACGTTTGAAAGCGAAATCCAAGAATTTAAGCAACTCACCGCAAATATTCCGGTAAAATAGAATCCTACCTTTGATTACGTTGTTTTCTTGAAATCTACGTTTATTTTTTTATCAAGGTTCAAACCAACGATCGCCCTTGTGACAAGATTATTCCAATTTTGGAAGCGAAAAATAAGAAATTAAAAGAACTTAACGAAGATGTTCGTAACGAAATCGATAATTTGAAAACTTCAATTATCGAGGTGACCGCTTGTATTAAAGAGATCAAATCGAAACAATTTTTATTAGCAAATCCAGGGTAAGCAGATACTGAAGTGACTAAAAAGCATTAAGTTTGCTCATTTATGCGATGCTTTAATTTCTAACCGTTTTTAGATATCGTTCGTTGTCATCAGCTGATACGCTGGATCCAGAAAGCGCAGCATCTTTGAAAAATATCGAAAGAAATATACATTATGTTCAAAGTCAGATCGAAATAGCTGATAAGAAATTGGATGAAATGTGGTTTAAATTTTGTGAAAATACGCCAGAGTAAGGAATTCATTTTTAGGTGGATTTTTCTCAATTTTTATTATTTTATGTTGACGGTTTTATTATTTCAATTCACTTTTTTCTTGAAGTTTCCATCGAATAATTTATTGTAATTTCAGATCGACTACTAAAATTCCAAAACTCGAAAATATCTATAGAACTATCGTAATCCAACAGAAAATCGTCAAAGTTCGTAAATTAGAGATGCAATCGTTGGAGAAGAAATTGAACGAAATGAGACATCGGATGTCACAGGTGCATCCCGCGTCTAATAATTCGAATAATGAATATTCCAACAAATCTTACGATACTTCGATGTCCAAAGAGTACGTTTCATTATTCCATCAGCGATGTTGTAATCAATCTGACGAATATTTCTATTTACAGAGACCAAGCATTGGTGGATTTGACGAAAAAAGTTCTCAATTTAAATTTCGGCTCGAAAACCTTGGATCCGAGTACGTTGACGGAAAAATGTGTCAGAGAATACGCAAAACGTTTTCATTTAAGTAACAATAAACAATTAAAATTACAAGAGTTACACAGTACACACACCGTTAATTACGTCCGATCGACGAAACTAGAAAGATTGAAGAAAAAGTCATTAATTATACTATCTAAAAGTACCAGCGTCCCAGAAGAGGTCGAAGTGAAGGAGAAACGCCATCCAAACGAGGTATTAAGACAACAACTCATTTCACCCGTCAGCTCTGACGATGGCGCTGTGGAAGAAGTTCCCATACCAGTGGCTCTGGTTAAAGAAAAGGTCATCTCTTCAACTCCGGTGAAAAGCGGATCAAAAGTTAATTTCAATTTAGAAGCTACTTTCAACGAAGAACCATCTGTGATTGATCCGGTTCCGCAGACGAATCAGAAATATGAACCCGAAGTGCCCAATGTGATACTTTCCCTTCCTTCTTCTATTTCGGCATTCCGGGTTAATAAACCTGAGGTCGAAGTTGTCAAACCAACTACGATCGTCGCGGTACCTGATAAACCAGCGAATAAGGAGAATATAGAGAAACCTACTCCGGTTTCTAGTGCTCCTTTGACGTTCAATTTGTTAAATCGTCCTTTCCAAATATCCAGCTCGGTGTCAAATACGGCGGTTACGAGCGCACCATCGAGTAGTTTATTCTTCGGTATGAAAATCTCGACCGCTGTTACCAGCGCGACAAGCACCAGTGGGTCGTTTTTCGGTGGCTTGAAGTTAGCTCCTAGTACAACTAGCTCGATGAATTTGCCGTTATCTTCGGCCATCCCGAGCAGTGGGAGTTCGTTGTTCGGGCAGAACTTCAGTAGCAGTGCAGTGAGTAATCCGCTGAAAGATGTCACTGCTGGTTTGAATGTCGCCCCGAAAAACGAGCCAAATAAGTTACCTTTGGCTGGTAATGTAGAAACGACGAGTCTGTTCGGTACTAAATTAAGCCAGCCCACTGAAGCGTCCGTAGTATCGAGTGCAAGTATCGCTGGTGATAAACCTATCGACGAAAATAAAACCCCAGCGGTACCGTCGAGTTTACCAGCTTTGGTAAGCATATCTGTACCTTCGACTGCAGCCCAAGCCCCGATAATGACGCAGAGTTCGATATTCGGTAAGCCAGTGGCGGAAATTCCAGCGGCGCCGGTTGCTGCTTCGACTTCAGCGTCTATTCTAGGAAGCGCGATGTTCGGCAAAGCGACATCGTCGTCTGGTGATAGTATAAACTTCGGGAGTATATTTTCTTCATCTAGTTCAATTTTCGGAACGAAACCGGTGGCCGTTGCTACAGCGACGGTGACGCCTAGTTTGACCACTACTGAAAGCGACGTCTTTAATTCGTTCAGTTTCGCGTCAGGACAAACCGCAAGCGGCGTCACGATATCCGAAATTACCACCGAAACTACTCCCGAAGAAGTTGTCAGCAGCGTTGCCCCCACAACGGCCAGTGCCATTGATACATTTAGCTTCGCCAACATCACATCGTCGACCATCTCTACACCTACTGTGCCATCGGAAGTTAGCGTTTCTGTTTCAGCAACCGTAACACCGACTAGCAGTCCTGTTTACGTAGCCCCTGCAACGCCGGTTAGCGCCACTACAGCGCCAGTCTTATCTACACCTCCGTCAACACCTCCTGCAAGTACAACCGCGTTCGCCGGATCGTTCTTCGGAGGCTTGAGTATTGGCGCTACGACAACCACAGCTTCGTCCACGTCGGCATTTGGCAAACCCACCGGTGGTTCGATATTCGGTGGTAATATATTTTCCCAGAAGGTCAACACTGCTCCGACTACCTCTGCCGAATCGAAACCAATTTTCGGAACCGGAGCTCCGTTATTTGGTCAAAGTTCCACAGCTAATCAAGAAAACAAAAGTATATTCGGTCAAGCTGCGGGAAACGCTAATCAAGAAAATAAAAGTATATTCGGTCAAGCCTCCGGAAACGTCGCGAATCAAGAAAATAAAAATTTATTTAATCAGCCCGCTGCTCCAGAAAATAAAAGTATTTTCGGTATACCTCAAAATGCCAATGCTAATCAAGAGAACAAAAGCTTATTTGGACAGCCTCAAGGTGGATTTCAAAGCGGAACTGGTTCTATGTTCGGGACAGGTGGAAGTTCTTTGTTTGGAGGTACTAATACATTTTCCGGCATGGCTGCTACAACGCAAACGAATACGTAAGTGGAATCGATGACATAAGCTTGAAATAGTTGCGTGGTCATGACAATTTTCTTTTTATAGATTCGGCTCCAGTAGCGGATCTTTGTTCGGCTCCAGTGGATTTGCTAATAATACAGCTAATGCTTCGTTTCAAGGTAATTCGTTAATTTTTCTTGATTTTGTTAAAAAATTCATGGATTGGTAATTTATAGGCACCGCTGGAGGATTCGGGTCGCCTACGAGTTTTGGAGGTAATGCTCAATCGCCGCAAGGCTCCGCTGGATTTGGATCACCTCCGGCGTTTTCAAGTAAGATATCTTAAATTCATATATAACGTGAATTACATGATTGAGAAATACCTCCTGTTCCTTTAGGCGTTTTTAATAAATCTGGTAATCAGTTTTCTACATTTGGAAGTGCACCGACATTCGGAACTTCTCCGGCATTTGGAAACAGTCCGACTAAACTGTTCGGTCAAAATGCTCCCGCGATGGGTATGCATCAATAAAGTAATTTTTCTGTTATTTATTCATTTATTTTTATATTCGGTTTTGATTCCAGGAGGAACATTTGGCAATGCTTCCCAACAACCTACTTCGTTCGAGAATATAGCCAACGAGAATACAATAGGTTTTGGAAATTTAGCCCAACAACAACAATCACCCGGGTTCGGTTCACCTCCTTCGTTCGGAGCTGCGCAATCACCTCCTTCATTTGGTTCTTCTGGGTTCGGGTAAGATTTTCATCATTGGATCCTCGAAGGAGAAGAAAGTTGTATTAATTTATGCATTTTGTTTCAGTGGGCAATCTTTCAGCAGCTGGCGATGAATAATAGGTTATTTGTTAATAGAGAATTTTTCATTGTATCATGTTTCTATCTGCGATGTTAATATAAATAACTATTTTGTAGCGGTTTATAATTGTTTTTTTCGATACTTTTTATAAATTGAAATAAATACAAAGTGAAAATAAAAAAAGTAATTTATTAAGTGTTGATTTTAAAAATAATAAGGGTATTGTGGTAATAACATTCGGAAATTATAACAAATCATCAAAATTTAACAAGGAACTATTTATGCCAAACATCTCATCAGGTCTGAAATTATCAGCGTTATTGGAATTTTCATTCTTTTTCGTCTCATTTAGAGGTTTCAAACTGTCCTCGAACGATGGACTAAGTTCTTGAACGCTGTTTTGTTCGGGATAACTGAACAATGTCTGTTTTCCGTAATCACTAGCTAAAGAATTCAAAAAACTGTTTAAATCATCTTCCGCTTCGTTTTGAGGGGTTCGATCTGAAATACAGAAAAATAAGTCACAGGTAAATCTACAACGGCGATATTTTCATTATGCTTGAATTTTTGTTTTTTTACCCAAAATGAAGGTTTTCTTGTTTGATTCCTTGTTGTACTTGACAAGATTTCCTTCGGCATCGGTTAAGAAGTATGTACACTGAAAAGAAAATTGCGTAAGTATTGATAAAACAACGCAAATTACGGTGGAAATGAAAACGTACCTTTTTGTCTTCACATGTATACAAAGCCTCTTGACTTTTATAGAAAACTGTAATTATATGACTAGTGCGGCCTTTTTCAGAACATAAAGGACAGATTGATACCTCGGGAGTAACCATGTTATTTTCAGAGATTGGTGAAGTTTCTATCGCAAACAACTAAGATAACATTATTCAAAAAGATATATAATTTCATTTAAAACAAATAACAATTCAACATAAATAATGTAGAAATTATAGATGATTGCATTTTTGTCATTGTGACAGATTGCAACGAAATTTAGATTTCTGGAAGTCGGATGATAAAAAATGGAAAAAACCGCAAATACAATCAAAATCTTGGGCTGCGAAATTTCAATTTGTACTACGTTTTGACGACAAAATATTCTGTGATGACCGAACGATTCAGGTCGTTCTTTCAATGATCCTTCGCCCCGCCTCCAAATAATGAAAATAAGTAAGACGTGCTCTTTTTTTTTAATATTTTTATTCGCTATGTGAAACAATAAAAAACTTTCCAAATACATAATCACATTCACGTTGAATAAAAGTAACATAACTGTTATTGGGCTTATTCTTAGGCGATTTTAGAGGTTTATTTTGATTTTTTGATTGTGATTTTTGATCCTAGGACCCAGCAAAAATACTTCGTATGTCGGCTCCTCTACAATGGTGAAAAATTGGAGAAAATTTTAATGTTTGAATAGTGAATTGCTGAATGAACTTTTCATGTTTGTAAACGTAACCAAAAAAAATTCTCAATTCAAAATTTCAGAATTGTATTTTCGGTTTATACTTTCACGCACGTGAGCGATAAAAGTGTTCGTACATTAAAAGCGAAAGAAGCCGAACATGTGCGAGTTTTGAAATTCATTTTTTTCCTTTATATTTCTCAGTGATTTAAAAATAATATATTTAAATTTAAATTTAAGAATATTTATTTATTAAATTCTTAATTTACGGGTGAAAGGTTAAATTAGTTTATTTATAGTTTTAAATCGAAAAGCACATTAGTGAAGGAGCACCCCTCACTGAATTGGAAAATTCGAAACATTGTTATCACCACCTTCAAAAATTTCATAATGGAAAAATTAAAAAATATTAAAAATATCTAAGAAAACTTGGAAAATGCAGTATTTATTTACTGCCAGTGCTAGAATAAGAATTTAATGCGTTTGTATTCCTAATTTAACTGAACTTCGCTGTTAAATTTCGAAAGTGTTTTCAATGTTTTTCAAATCTCGAACATATCAGATGAAAATTTCACCTTTGTTTTTTTCAAATCATCATCGTACCAGATGACTTGACAGAAGAAGCTCGCAATGGATTTAAACAGATTATTGCATCCAAATTTACTATCCTCTGAAGAACTTCTCCAAGTGTTGGAATCGGTGAGTTCAATGTTGAAATCTTTGAAGCTCTTTTCAAAGTGTTTGTTGCCTTTGAACGAAGTTTTTTGTCTTCAGTTATGTATCAAAGTTTCTCCAGATTTACCGAAATGCCAGCTTCTCGAGATTTTCAATAAAGTTGCAGTTCCGTTGCCGCAAAGAAATCACGATAGAAAATCACAATTCGAGAAAAATACCGCATTTGACGACGATGAAGTATCTACACCAGATGAGTGAGTTTTTGAAAAATCATCTCCTAAGAGTATTTTTTATTTTCGTCATATCTTGTAGCTGTAGCATGTGCTGTGATGACGAAGATGATATATCGAATCCTACGAAGATGAAGTTCATTTGTAATGAAGAAATACAAGACATGGAAGAGTTGAAACGTCAATTAAGTCACGTTCAGTTGAAAAATGAATCGAATACGTTGATCTCAAATTTGAATAATTTTCAATATCAGTCCAATTCAATACCGACATGCAATGTGGAGAAAGTTATATTGAAGAGATCTCATTTATTTCAAAAAGTATGCTTGAAGTGTTCGCTTTTTTCAAAAAATTGAGCTTGGTAGTTATGCCATTATTTCATTTTTTTTCAGGATAACAACGAATATAAACGAAAAAAACTATACTGATTTCGAATAAACGACAAAATAAATATATTGAAACAACAACCGACAAAAACAAAATTTTCTTAACAAGAATATTACTATTTACATGTGATATTTATATATAATTGTAATAAATAATTTGTTTTCCATTTTGTATTCATTTCTAAGTAATTATAAACTGGAATTGAACTTAAGACAATACTTCGACGGTAACTTCGTAAATAATTAAATGCCCAATGTCCCGGCAATTTTGAGAACTAAATCAGGAATAATTACGGCTGGCTCATGAAATTTCTCGAATGTAATGAAGCGTCGTCTGACGCTGAATCACTCGAATTTGTCGACCTCGGACGAGGTAACAGCCTTAATCTAAGAGCTGCTTGATCTACGCCTGTGTCGTCGCAATCTCTGTTCGAACAATTAGATCGATCATATTGATGTTCCGATAAAATCGATTGATAATAAAGAAGCTCCCTGTTTGTTAATTCTCTGGCATCAGAACCAACCTTGAAAACGGGTATTTGCCCCGAATATCTGATATTTTCAATAGGATGATTTGAAAAATATTCCTTCTGTGAATGATAAAATGAGATTAATTGCGTTTATTAAAATTGTAAATGATAAACTCACTTTAACTGTTTTGTTGCAGTCAAAAATCGATTTTTCTTTTTCATTATATCGAAACTTTTTCTGTTTATTCATATCGGCACGTTCTTTATTGATATCAGGAACGACCTATTTATAAATTAGAGTTATTGAAAAATATTTTCCTTGGAAAATCATGAACTGTATGAGCTCACTAACTTGTATGGGTTCATCGGAAACGCCAACAGGAATTACGTCTTCCATAATTATAGTCAATTTATCTAATACTTCGGCAGCAGTCATTCGCAAATGAGGTTCCAACACTAATAGTCTTCGTATAAGGTGCACAATATCAGGACTAGTACGATTACTGCTACATTAAAAAAAAAAGTCAAATGGAATACGTTATTAAATATGAAAGAGTGTACGGGAATACAAACCATGGAAAAGAGTAATCTACTGCTTTTATTTTATTGAATAATTGTGTAGGACTAGAATCGTAAAATGGAAACTGTCCGTAGAGCATCGTATAAAACACAACACCCAATGCCCACATATCGGAAGGTTTACCTTGAAAATAAAATGGTAAAAAAAAACATTTAAATTACAAAATGTGATATTAATTGATATACCTGTGTAGGGTTTTCCACATAGTACATCGGGAGAAATATAAGCAGGAGATCCTCTTTGATCAGTCAATAAGTCGTTTTCGTTTACCAGTTGTTTGCCAAGGCAGAAATTAGTTATCGTGACCTTATGAGTATGCTGATGCAAAACGAAGTTTCCCAGTTTTAAATCACGATGTACGATATTTTTCTGCGAAAATTAAATAGTTATGGGCATTATTTTATGTAGATTTCGTATAACGATGAATACTCACTTTATGCAGCCTTTCAACGATAGATACGATATTGTAAAAAATAACCAAAGCTTCACGTTCCCTGAGTTTCTTCTCTTTTATAACATACTGTTGTAAATTAATATACGGCGTTGACTGAGGATCAAATTCATGAGCAGTGAGGCAGTCTAATACTAAGCAGAGACGTTTTTTTATTTTACCACTATATACTAATTGAGCACTTGAATCGACTTTTTCTTCTAGAGCGTAGTCCTATAAATTTTTTCAGATTAAATTACATATCAAAAAAAGAACTAATTGAGAAGAAAAAATACTTTAAAAAATCCATGATGCTGAATCACATCCGGTTGATCATGAAGTAAGGATAATAACGAGTATTCAGTATGAAGTAGCATTTTGCCTTGACGAATATCTTGTGTTTCCTCTTCTCCTTCGGGTAATGTTAAAATCTAAGATTGCATAAAATCCATAACATCGCTTTTCAATCATTTACTTAATTAAAAAATCCTACCGACCTTCAAAGAGTAATATTTGTCTGTGCCTTTTTTCCTGGCTAAACATTGCACAATACTACGAACAGGTGAAAATCCAAACGTAGGACCTAATAAATACGGTCCGGCGGATTTAGATAAATATTTATCAACTGGTGTGCCTTCGGTTGGAACTAAGAACATTGAAATATTAATAAAAACCGATATGTTTGAAATGCTGGAAAATGACTCACCAGAGAAATGGTGTCGAAGTGACGATTCAACGGGGCTGATTTCTACCTTTGCTCTTTTCCTTTCGAAGGTGGGTATCCCAACGACGGTCTTGTTATCGATAAAATTTTCATTACTTTCAAAAATTTCATAGGCCAGTGAAGAATCATCGTTTTGATTTAGGTAAACACGTCTCAAGTCTTCATTACCAGATGCAAATAGTAATTCACTGTCTTCGTTGTACATTTGCCTAGGTACCACGAGCCATACGAAATTTCATGATTCTAATTTTATCAATAATTACGTAATATTCAAGAGAATATAAGTTTCTCTTTTTTGACGGAAATAGTTAAGTAGAACTTGATAGAAAGCGAGTTTATCAGGTGAATGAAAATGTAACCCATAAGAAATTAAAAAGAATTACTTACATATTTCATTTTAAGAACGAATCAAACTTCAATTACGCGAATAGGAATGGAAAGTGTTCATTTCGTCGTTAACGAAAGAAAAAAAATCAACGAAAATAATGCAATAATGCATAAAAAATCGCTGATAAATATCCGCTTACCCCTTCCTGCACTACCACACCTGTTTGTCATTTTAGAGTTTGTGAGAACGGGATGAAGAGCGGAAAAGTGATACAAAAACCGATGTCGCAGTTCGAGACTTGGAGAGAGAGAGATTTTATCAGAGAGAGAGAGAGTGAGAGAGAGAACTCGTCTTTTTCTCTTATTTGAATGTAGGTGATCAATTGTGCATTGGTGAATTAGTGAAGTGCCATTCTTGAAAAATTCTTGAATCATGGTGGTATTTTCGCATGTTTTCGAATGTCATCAGTATTTTTCTCAAGATAATCCATGGAAGTTTCGTTTTCTCGTTTGAAGTTTAAATATTAGAAGTATGAATATACTGTACATTCATCCCACGATGAAATTCATTATTTTGCCAATCTTATTCTTACCTTTGATTAACGGAGATCTATGTGATGTGTGCAAATGCGGTGTTTCTCTGTATAATAATGATAACATGTATATTACTAACTGCACCGAAGTAGGAATCACCCCAAGTAATATATCCCTATTGGAAAATCTGCCAGTGGAAACTGAAGTAAGTATTAAATATATATGTCATCGGAGTCCAACTCAGAAATATAATTTGTATTATATTTCATTTAGGTATTTATTTTCGTGGGAAATGACGTACCTGTATTACCGGTCAATATATTCGGCACCGAGAAAAATTTAACTAAATTGAAAGTGATTGACATGACGGGGAATAAAATCGAAGCTATCAAAGGAAAAACATTCCATCATGTTCCTGTCGTAGAGCGATTAATATTAAATCATAATTCTATCACGTTGTCAAAAAATTCTCATCCCAGGTAAAAACAATAAAAATTGTTTCTATGACGCTTACATCCTAACTTGTTTGTGTTTCTTTCCTAGGGTATTCTCAAATTTTGAAAATTTGAAGGAATTACATCTCACCGACGCATTTTTAGATTATAATTCGGCTGATTTGGCGGAACAGCTTCATATTATATTTATCAATAGTAATTTAACTCAACTAATTAAATTACACTTAGAACAAAATGAAATTAGAAGTTTCGCAGATAAACGCGTTTTTTGCGATTTACAAAATTTGATGGATTTGCATTTAGGTAACAACGCTTTAGAGAAACTAAGTTTTGATATAAAATGTTTACCAAAATTGCGTTATTTAGATTTAGAAAGTAATAATATAAGTCATTTTAATACAGAAGATTTAAATACATTTGATGCATTTTCTAAAAATCGCCAATTTATCGTCGATATTCATAATAACAAATTTAATTGCGATTGCAGTCTCGATAATTTACATCTGTGGTTGAAAAATACTACCGTTGTTGTTAAAAATAAAAACCTAACTCGATGTAATTATTTAAAAGAACCTTCAAAATTTATTTTTCTAAATGATTTCAACTCGTCAGAATGTAGGAGTTCCTCTGTATATTTTCAACATGATGTTCATCCGTATACGAAATATTTACTTTTTTCGCTTTTAATTTTCTTGGTCATATATTTGATTTTCTTAAGTATTAAGTATACCGCTTACTGCAAACATAATTTAGCACCACCTGGAAAAGTGCATTATGTCGTAATTACCAATCAAGATGACAAAAAAGAAGTTCGTGTACAGTTGAACAAAATATTCTTCAATGTTTGAACAATTTATCTTTTTACTTCCTTTTCTTGAATGTTGATAGGTTTCTTGAGTATCTAAAATTGAAAAATATTGCTCGTAAATACACAAATTAGGTATCCATACCTATTACCTGATATCTGACACTGGCGGTACGAAATTTGAAGGTGTGCCTGATTTATTTATTCAAGACGAATTATGTACTAGTAATATTGATTTTGGATATACTCTTTATTTTTTATTTGAAAACTAGTATAATTTGTTTCCTTAAATTGTGTTCGGAGCTGTTGTCAGTTCAATTTTAATGTATGACTGATTTTTTTTGTCATTCGCATTTATTTTTTTATTCTAATTTTTGCGTTTTCGGAGATACTTATTTTTAAAGTAATTACTACTTTGACATTCCATGTTCCGATTTTCTATCGACTCACCACCTTCATGAGTATTTTTTTGGTGATTAATTTCTTAAGTTAGGATTTTTATCAACATTCCTCGATATTTATGTGATCATTGTGATATTACCGTCCATTTTTTTTCTTTTGGTATTTTTTTTTTAATATTAGTATTTTATATTTTATTGGTATACTTGAAGATTGAAATTAGCAGCACGTTCGTATACGTTGTTGTTCAGCAATATTCGAAACGTGTTTAATTTCCATAATTTTCTAACTTGTGTAATATTAAGTGTACAAAACCAAGTGCCTTATGAGTTTTATGACTTCGGAGTTTTGCAGTTTATTATTCACCGTGTACCAAACGCACTCAAATATAGAAATGACTCATATTCTTGTAAACTGCAATACCTTTCATATACAATAAAATGATTTTATTGTTGTTTATATGTTTATTGACACTGAGTACAAAGGAAACGTTTGAAAGTAATGTTTCTACAGTGGTTGAATTTCAATTATGGTTAATTATTGAGCCACGAGTTATTTTTCTCAGCCTAAACAGAGGGTTGGAGGTGTATAAAGTTTACCCAATTATTGGAATAAAATCATCTCTTTTTGCTACTTTTTTATCGTTGACTGTAAGGTCAGTTGTATCCATCTCTTTCAATCTCCCTGAACCATTAAGTACATATCGAAATTCCCTTGAAGTATTTGAAGTCTGGAGGCATTGACGAAAATGGGATAGAGACAGGAGATCTACTTCCAAAATTAGATCAATCAAGATCAGTTGTCATTTGTCACCTCTATTTCTCCGGGGAAAAAAATGAAAATCTTAAAAAAAAAAGCACGCGACAATGACAAGTAGCGCTCGTTGCGCAACGTGACTAATCGATGAACTAACAACGTTGCTGATAAAAACTTGAAAATTCGCCGATGTCCCGATGAATTTTTGAGATACTGATAAATCAAAGAAACAACAAAAATGAATTCTATTACTCGAAATTTAGGGAAAATTCTGCGTCAAATTTCTAAATACAATTTACCCAGTGATCTGAATACTTGTCGACATTTCGCAGTATTTTCAAACCGTTCTTCAACGTTACTCTTGCAAGATGTATTAACTAGTAAAGAGCAATGTATAACGAGTACAGATTTGATAAAAAATGTGACGATATTCACGTCTCAAGTTCGTTTCAAGTCGTACAGTAGTATACGTAAAGGAAAGGTTGGTAAACAAAAATTACAATTAATTTTGATATTATTAAAAATATTATTCTTGTTGAAATGTAGTCGAAGTCATCAGAACACGAGAGTGGTTCTGATTCAGAATCAGACAATGACCCGATCCAAGAGCCCAAAGAATTACAACATGGTTCAAAAGTAGTTCAAATTCAGACAGATTCTTTGAGATGTGATTTAATACTAAAAAATGGATTAGGAATATCTAGAAAGTGAGCTTTTCATCAAATGTCTAGAAGGTGATATATTGTTAAATTTCATATATTTTCTAACTGCAGCAAATTAGAAATGTATTTCTATGAAGGACGAATCAGAGTTAATGGACGTAAAATTATGAAAAAAAGTACCAATGTAAGATCAATATAGTTTACTTTAAGTCATTGAATCAAGATTATTTTAACGATTCTATTTCATCAGGTCAGCTTAGGGGACGAAGTGGATTTAGTGAAAAAGTTCGACGATGAAAATTCCGAGATGTTAAATATCGGAAGGGTTGAAATACTTAATGCCAAACCATCCGGTGATTTCATTCTTCTCACGGTTCGTAAATTCAAAAATTTATTAATTGAAAATTACGACGAACATCCTTGGGAAGAGAAACAGCCTGAAGAAAGTACACAAAACGAGGATGATGAAAATAGCGAAGATAAACGAAAATGAAAACGACTTCAAATTCATGTTACTTTTTTTTGTTAATAAAATAATATAACAATTTATGTGCATGTTTTATTCTCCGAGTAATACACCATTTTAAATAATTTAAAATAAGTTATGGTAACATAATTGTTAAAAAGAGAAAAAAATTGGAAGCTCTTTAATTATAAAATATGCTTAAATAATCCCGCTCTTAATTATAATGGAACTCGATAGTAAAATTATTGTAAAAAGTGAACCTTTCGAATTGTTCGTCAGGGCGAAGAACCTATAAATATTCAAACCGCAAACATAAAAGACAGTTAAAAAGTAGAAACATGATACCAAAAATAATAATAGACAATCGTATATCCAAAATACACCATCTTCGTCTTTGGTAAAATAAAAAGTACCGGTTTGCTACGATGACTAGTGAAAAAACAACCCAATTATATACAAACTTAAGCTAAAGCCGATGCAGGCAAAGAGCTATGCTTCGGTTTTGTTTTATTTAGAAAAACTCGAATGCAACCGTTAAAATCAGCGCTAACTAAAACGTAACCTTGAGCTCCTTGAGTGTGCTGAGATAACAACGGATCGTCGCTAGGAGTTTCGGTTTCTTTTTTCTTTTCTTCTAGTTGTTGAATAATTACGCTCGGATTTGGGGCGAAAATTGCACACGTTACTACAGCATTGTGAGCTTTGATACCTTCCCAGAAGTCGTTTCTGTCTCGTCTTACTGAGGGAAATTTCGAGTAGTCGTGATGAGTTTTCCAAATATAAATACATTGGTTTTCCGATCCGCATACGATGAATTTACCATCGTGACTGAAACTAGCTTTAATTTGACTGCTAACGTTCACATATCCTAGTAAAAAATATACAAGTATTTTAAAAATAAATATAGGTGGGTCGATTTTTTCATATCAATATTTACCTTTATATTTGCACGATAAATTCAAATCGATTAAATCGTATAATCGAATTCTGCTATCGTTTGAAGTAACCAAAATTTTATCTTCTCCTGGCATCGGTTCAATACCGGTGATTTTACGACCCCTGGAATTTTTTCCTCGAGTCGAACGAACATGGATTTGGGTATGGTATCGAAGTTGATCAGTGTTATAAAATATACACCGTCCGTCGTACGATCCGACCACGGCGAATTTACCATTTTGACAGAAATTAGCCGCAGTTATTAATTTACTCGTACCGTCGATTTCAGTCCACACGGCGACTTTTTTATCCGGAATATTCCATAATCTTAATTTACCATCTAAAGAGCCACTCAAAAAATACCTATCATCTTTCGGCAAGAAACATATAGCGGTAACGAAATCAATATGTTGGAAACAACAGAGACATTCCTTTCTGGAAATATGCCATAATCGGACCGTTTTATCCATAGAGGAAGAAAGCACGAAGTAATTCTTCGACCAAGATACATCAAGCAAATCTGAAGTGTGACCGGTATAAGTGCAAAATGGTTTCGGCATAAATGGTGTATTTTCATCGGTTCCCGGTGAACTTGCACCTTCGCCGGAATTATAACTAGGATCTTCGGAAGATTGCTGAGATACTAAAGATTCTTGGGACGGCGTTGGTGATACCTTTTCGGCGTTATATTTGGTTCGCATTTCTTGAAAATAAGTATACGCGTTGCGTAACACCCACACCCTTAATATGCGATCTTGACCAGCGGTAGCTAGCAATCTTCCGCAAGACGAGAATTTCATGCACCAAACCGGACCAGCGTGTTCGCCGCTAAATTCCTGAAAAAATCGCAATTCTTGATGAATTTTTTACGATTTTTCATTGTAGAATTCCGATTACATACCTGAACATGTTGCAAGGCTAAGAATTCAAAAGGACCTTTATTACTATTCGAAGCGCGTAATTTGAAAGGTTCATTTTGCTGGTTAACATCATCTCGAATATCGGTGATGTCGTCTTTATGACGAACATGCGAAACCTCTTGAGCGATGGTTTTAGCTCTGTTTACGGTCTTGCGAACAGTCAAGCCAAGGAATCGTTTGAATTTGGCGGTTCGTTTCATCACAGTAACTGAATCCGTGTCGCCGTCTGTGGTAGTCGCGAAGGATTTTTTACTATCGACGCTCTCCTCGTCGGATTCCTTCCTTTTCTCGAGACTCGAATTGCTGACGTATTCGGATGTTAATCGCATAATATGAAGGGATAACGGATTCATGCATTGAGGTAATTTGTCTTCCGCTATGCTTAAAGGGACACGTTCACCGGTATCTAAATTCAAAACAGTGACTTGTTCTAATATTTCCTAAATAAATGAAAAATTTATTCAGTGCAAATAATTATGAATAATAAAACGAACAATTTAACTCAAATTGCTGAATTACTCTATCGGTGAGTTGCTTTCCAGAATCAGTTCGAGTTCTGACGAACATATTTAATTGTTGAGGGAGCTGTTTCTCGTCCCCGGTGCTTTTACGACGTTCTTTGTTACGTTGAGGACTCACTCCGAATCTTAAACCTAATCCAGCTCTGGTACCAGCTACGCTATGACTACTAGCCGAAGATAACGGATATGTGCTACTGTTTCTTGCCAGACTAGAACTACAATTGTTATTTGGTAAAGGGTAAGTTCCGCTGCCGTAACACGACGAAAATTCATTTTTAGATTTTGAACTTTCTTTGCCATTTTCAATGCTATCCGCTCTTTTGCATTCTTCGTCCTGAAAATTGAGCACGATTCTTTTTCAATATTCGATGATAAAATTTACATAATTATTTACCTGAGGTTTAACTACATATTCTCCTTTTGAAGCTAATTTAATATCTAGCGAATGTTCTAATTCTTTGGTTAAATTTTCAATAGTCGATTCGGAGTTATAAACTGGAATATTTTCCTAAAAAACGTGATTTAAAAAATAAACGAAAACGATTCAAAATCAAACGAAATAATAATAAATTACCTTGGTTGAAGTAATTGAAACAGGTTCGGAGGTTTTCAGCGCGACAGAAGTTGATTGTTGTTGGGCAGCTTTAAGTTTCTTTTTTCGTCGGGGAGGAGCAACGGGTGCTTGTTCAATTGTACACGACTGCTTCGCTTCTTGGTTACTGAAATTATTCGAAGTTTTCGTACTAGCTATCACATCTGGTTCCTGTAATTTGGGCGTAGACGAAGATTCTTGCGGTTTTTCTTCACTTTTTTCCAAAGATGGTTTTCGAAACGGTTTAGACTTTTCTGATTGCACGGTACTTTCGGTCAACGTATCTGTTGACCCTGGAATTGCTGCGGATTGTTCTTCTCTATTATCACCTGTAAGAAGTTATGTTTTTAGAATTGGCATGAGTTCAAAAGTGCTTATTAAATACATACTAATTTGTTCTGAATTTCCACTAAGTATTCGCCCTACACGTCCTAGAGAAGTAATACTTTGTACTGAAAGCGTGTCATGTTCTATAACCCTGAACGGATGGAGCATTTTGTTTGAAGGACCAGTAAAAACGTCGTCTACTGATGATACTTGACTGTCTACTGGAGAATTATTACTAACTGCTCCATCTTCTTCTTCGTTTTGCATGCGTTGGCGTAATTCTTTGAATTTGTTCCAGCTTTTTTTGTCTTTGTGGTTATTTGAAAAAACATCCTGCAGATATTTCGGTTTACGAGAAAAATATTTCTTTTGATGGATGTATTATTACTAGATGTATTACGAAATGAAAACGAACTTTTCTAATATCTCTGGCAGAATTAGAGGATTTTAATGCAAGATCTGTAGATAATTCAGAATCTGATGATAATTTAGTCGATCTTCGTATAGGTTTGACAAACACATTTTGCGATTGTTCGCTGTCTTTTTTGTTTCCAGGACTGAAATTAGTAATGTATCAATATAAACAGTGTCAAAATCAATGATTGTAATTAAAAACGACGTTATACCTATTACTTTCTTCAGCATCAAAAAATTCTTCGTTATCACTACTACTAGACATTGCAAAAACAATTATACACGATGAAAGAAATTTAATAAAATTTTACAGCCACGATTCATTACAACCCTTAATTTAAATACCAAAAATTTACAATTCACTGTACCAAATGATCAAATTTATAAAAAATTAATAAAAATATTGTAATAAAATTATACGTTTACGAAGTTTACGATAACAAAAATTTTATCACATTTTAAAGATTTTTCAATCAAATGGACTGGATCGCGAAAAACGAAAAATTCGTGGAAAAGATGGTACGTTTGTTTTACATTTTTTTTCTTTTTTTTTCAATAATTAGCTAACAGAAGGATATTTTAATAACTATGTTGTACAAAAATTTACTCTATAATCGTAAGAATATTTATTTAATTAAATATTCGCTGAAAAAATTTATTTTAATGTGAATAATTTTTTCAGGGGGCTTTCCAGTTTTGTGGGCGTAAATTTGACCTTGAACGTGAAAAGTTCATTCAACGTTGCATTGTTGACATTATTATGTATAGGTAGCGCTAACAACAGATTTTTTCATTATAAAATAAAATTCAAGGTATAAGAACATCAAGGTATGACGCGATGAAGTGGAATGAATTCATAAATACCTACTTTTCGGCTAACTAATTTAATAAAAACAAATTTATTTCGCAATTTTACAAATTTTCCACGCGTTTTTATTGTTTTCTTATAAACTTTACGGATAATTCGAGAGAAACCAATAGCAAAAAATAGCTCTATCTTGAAGATACGTGAAATTTGGTCCAAGCAGCGTCCTTGTTTATCTCGCGTTGTTTCGGTAGGATTCTTCTGAAAAGAATTTTTTTTGCTAGAAGCATTTATACCTCGATGGTTATTGTAAATTCATCAGCACGTTTGTGGAACTTCTCCAATAAGGATTAAAGTTTCTGTTTTTGATTGCTAGTTATTTTCATTGGTGATTCTTGCGTGATTAATTTGTTTCTTTTACTTTGTTAGTTTTTAAGTACTACAAATATGGATGACTTGGAAGTTGAGGTAGTCGGCGACAACGGAGCCTTATACAAGGTTTGTAATGCAATAAATTCTTTCTTGCGTCTATCAAGTTGATAGTTTTGTCCTATACGTATATCGAATTCCGCCGCATGAATTCCATCTGCATCTATTTTTGCGGACTATCATGTTCCCATCGCATCATACAATGTTTTATTCTATCACGCTGTGTATCGTATACCGTAATAAATATCATAGAAAAGTTCAATCTCTTGTATGTTTTCTATATAGTCATGATCGAAACTGAGAAAATCATCAAATTGAAAACTCCCACAGATGCGAAAGATTCTTTTTGTTATATTTCATACTCTAACTATTGACCGATTTTTTCTTTGTCGATGTATTTTGTTTCTAATATTCTACACAAGTATATTGTTCGTTCGGCGTTCAACCACTCCTAAAATTTCTAGTATAATATTTAATTATTTCTTGGAATTTTACGCTCTTCCATTGTCCTTTTTGTTAACTCATTCCTGTTCTAAGTATACGATGAATTTTTATTGTTATGTTTTATTCCTGTGCATTTGAGCGTTATGTCGAATTGTTCAATGAATGTTTATTTTTATAGTATTTTTGTTTTTAAACGGTAACGTTAATTTTCAAAATCTTCCATTATCGATGTGTTATACGAAGTGTTTCCAATTTTCATATATGTACGGTCATGTACCGTAGACTCTGAGTTGAACTGCTTTCGTAGACTTGTCCCCATGTGATGCATGGCTTGTGTTTTTCCTTTCGTAGGCCTGTTTATCGCAGCTTAGCTGCATCCTTAAACGTTCCCTTTAACTTGATATGACAGCAAGACGCATTATTTTCATCGAATTAATTGCCATATTGGCAAAGATATAGGATGGAATTGAATTTTCAGTAATATATTTCCGAATATTCTTTTTTTTAGGCTTTCGTTACCGACGTTTTTGATAATGAAGTTCAAGTAGTGTTCGAAAACGAGTATGTATTTGATGTAATATTCGAATATTGTAATGCAAATCGTTAATTGAATTTTATTACGCAGATGGCAGCCGGAGTCTAAATTCCCCTTCAACTTAATCAAATTACCATTGAGAAATACCAATCGCGAATTCACCGAATCGCAAGAAGTCGAAGTGTTTTCAAAAGCCAACGACCAAGATACTTGCGGTTGGTGGAAAGCAATCGTCAAAGTGAGATTTATTTCTATATTTCTATCTTGTCATAATACTCGAACCAACCTCACGTTAAATTTGCGCAGATGATCAAAGGAGAATTTCACGTCGTCGAATACGTAGGCTGGGAAAATACTTACACCGAAATCGTGCCGCCAGAACGTTTACGACATGTAAACACCAATCCGTCGATAGATCGTAATACGTTTTTTAAATTCGAAATCGACGTGCCTGATGGTTTGGAAGAACACGCTAAACTGGACGGCGCTCATAAAGAATTTCAAAAAGCCATCGACGCCTCGATATGTAGATATGTAGCCGACAAAGGCAAACTAGTAGTAATTTCAAGGCGTGAAGCGTCCCAAAAACTCGCATCCATGATGAAAGATATGCATTTCCGTAATCTCAGTCAAAAGATATTACTTTTAAAAAGAACAGAAGAGGCTGTCAGACAATTAGAATCTACCAAACTACAAGCCGTAGGAGGGTGAGTCGACTTTAGTGTTTACTAACGTTGATTACGTTATCTCGTGTCTTCGGCTTTGTGTTTATGTTCCGATTTCTAGAACTTATCGATTAAATTCCATTATCTATATCGAACGGAATTTAACGTATTGATTTTTTTTTCTGTTACTATTTTATTAAGTACTTTTCTGTGAAATCTCGCGAATAAGAATCTATCGAGTATTACAAGCGAGATTGTATTTTCCACGAATTGTATAATTGACATGGTAAACGATTCATTTGACGTGAAAACTCGATAAGGAAATTTATTACTTTTTGAAAAAATGAATTAATGTTCCTATTTAATATCTCGATTTATTTTCGAATGGAATCTAATTTCGTGTTCGAATTAAATTACGTAATCGAAGATTTTGTTTATGGTTGTTTGGCATTCTAGAGTAAATTTCAAGCATTTTTGGAAATTATCAGCGATGACTAATGCGAAAGATTAAATTCCAAAACACCAATAAGTTAACTTCTTTGTTTCTGTGTATTAATCTCATGCATTTGGCAGCTTTTCCGATGAATTTCAAGTACGCGAAGATTTAATGGGCTTAGCTATAGGAGCACATGGTTCAAATATTCAATTAGCTAGAAAAGTGGAAGGTATTACGAATATAGAATTAGAAGAACCCTCTTGTACGTTTAAAATTTACGGTGAAGTGAGTACATATATTACACTATGAATTTATTTTTTACGAAAATATACTAAAATGATATATTTAGACGGACGAAGCAGTGAAAAAGGCTAGAAATATTTTGGAATATAGTGAAGAATCAATTCAAGTTCCTCGCGATCTTGTCGGCAAAGTAATAGGCAAAAATGGTAGAATTATTCAAGAAATAGTGGATAAAAGCGGCGTCGTGAGTATTCCAAAAAATCATAAATTTTTTCGGTAATTTTGAATAAAAATACAATATTTTTTCATAATTCAGGTACGTGTAAAAATCGAAGGCGATAATGATCCTCAGCCGACAACACCTCGAGAAGAGGGCCAAGTTCCTTTCGTTTTTGTAGGCACAGTAGAAAGTATATCGAATGCTAAAGTACTTCTTGAGTATCACTTAGCACATTTGAAAGTGAGTTTTAAGAAATAAGATGATATCTCAAACAGAGTCCTTCGACGAGCAATATTACTTTTTTTAAATTTTCAAATTTTGCCTCACTCCCTCCTTCCCCCGTAAAATTTTTTAGTTTGGGGTTCAAAAACATACAAAATTTTGTTGCGAAATATAAATTTCAACCCCCTCCCTCGAGGGAGGCTTCGTTTTCTCAGGTAGGGCCAACGGTGTATATCATATCCGTGTTGTTGATGACTACACCGTTTCAATCGTATTCTTAATTACGAGCAGGACTCTGAATTCTCGAATCCGATGTAATTTATTTTTCGTTATTTAGGAAGTCGAAAAATTAAGACAAGAGAAAGTCGAAATCGATCAGCAATTAAGAAGTATGCATGGCAGTAGTATGGGATCTATGCAAACGTTCCCCTCGCAAAGAAGAAGTGATCGGTATGTATCAAAAGGATGAAAAAAATCGTGTATTCGTGTGATTTTATCTCAATTTTTTCTCGCTTTACAGAGGATATAATTCTGATATGGAAAATTCACAAGGAGGCGGCCGCGGTAGAGGCGGAAGTATGAGAGGACGTGGTGGCAGAGGAGGTGGTAGAGGTAACCGAAACGATTCACGGTTTAATCAAGGTGATTATAATTTTTCAATTGCATTGTTTTCCAGAATACGTATTTCCCATTGAAATTCGAATTTTTTATTATTGTTATCGAAAAAAACGTTTTCCTTTCTGTTTTGAATTTCGAACGATATTTTTCTCTTAATAAATCGGTCCGTTTATGGTAAAAAATAATCAAAATTACGTATTAAAATCAGTGATGGTCAAAATTTAATATGAATATCTGTTTTGGTAATTTCCCACAAAAAGGATCATATTTTGATTTATGTATTCGTGTCTGTGTACACTTGAGAGTACAAGAAAATTACTTGGAAAAAATATGAAATTTAAAATGAAACTAATTTTTTTTCATTCTTGGAGATTCCCGAGGGATTTCAGGATTCTTCGTTCGTAAAATTGAATTCATTTTGTGGCGAAGAATAAAACTAATAATTTTTTATCGATTTGAAGAGTCGTCCGTGACCCTGTTGTTGTCCACGTGGCGTTTTTCGTGTTTTTTTTTTTGTTTTTTTTTTTGACGAATTTGATGGCTTTAGGTAGCCGGTGATATTTGCGTTTTGAGTGATTTTGTTGTTTTCTGCGAAATTATTTATTCTTGTTGACAATTTCGATTTTTGTTCATTTTTCAGCAATATTTTTGAACAATTTTTCTACAACTTTTTTGTTTTTTTCGTTGACAATTCGATTTTTTTTTCATTTTTTATTAATTTTTAATGACGTTTTTAGGCTTACAATTTTTTTAAGTCGTTTAGTGAAAAAACATTCAGAGATATTAATTTTTATTAAATTTATCACGTCAATGAGTAAATTTCGGACGTAAAAATAGAATATGATCAACGGTAGAAAAAAAATCACAAATAAATCGTAATGGACAATTTTTTTAAACAATATTTGTGAAAAAATTTACAACGCCTCATTTCAAAACCGTTTGAAATTTTTGCATGAGAAGTTATTGACCTTCTTTTTTACAAGTGTTTTCGATTTTTTACAAAAATTGGAAAATTTTTCTTTGAAATGAATAATGTTGAAAAGATGATTATTTCGTTGCGAAAACAACATTTGACGAATTAGATACGAGGTAGACGAACCGGAATGTTAAATGTTATTTGCATCGTGACGTCGAGAGCCTTCATTCGTCGTGAACTGTGATGACGTCAGCAGCGTTTCGTGTGGAGATTCCAAACGTTTTATTTTTTTTTTGCCTTCCCTTTGGTTTATCATCTTTTTATGGTTTTTTATTATAAATTTAATTTTTTATCTTTTAGTTAAATTTTTTCATTGGTTTATGAAATGTACGATGATCTGTGTAGATTTTCGCGACACCCTGTATCACAAAAAAATTTTTTGCGTTTTAAAAGGCTGTCTGGTGGAAAATTTTTGAATATTTTTTTCGATTGGATGTTGTTTTATTTTAGTTATTTTTTT
>QBDW01000021.1:0-14796 GCA_003261595.1 Maconellicoccus hirsutus | reverse complement strand
TGAAAAAATCAACAACCACCCCCATAAGAGCCTTCCATGAAAAAATCAACAACCCCCCACTCCAATTTTTTCCCCTCCAAACGGGCGTTTTCGACTTCATTTATTTTTTTCAAGTTTCTATATCACTCGGTAAAATTTTAAAACCTCGAATTTCCGGGGGGCAAAATCTCCGCTTTTGGGGGCGGCAAACCTCCTCTTTCATATGACTCTTGATTTTTCACTGAAGATCGTTAATATACCACAAACCAAATACGAATCCACTTGATTCGAATTATTCCTACCCCAAAGCCTTTCCTGACTACACTATATGATAAGAGGGGAGGAGTGAGTGGGTGAGGTGAATGGTACAACACAAAGGAAGTTGAGGATTTCAGTTATGTCGAGGTGGGTAATTCATTTTGAACAAAATTCAGCGTCACACATTAGCTCAGAAATAATTCACTTTTCAATTCATTTCCACACATCATGTTTTCTCAAGCTTCATTCCGCTTATCTCGACTCTTATCAACGAAAGGGAAAAATCTGACACATTTTTGAAATCCTCGTTAAAAGACGAAACTTTTTCGCCTGAACTATTTTTTAATTTAATAATTCGTTTGGTCGTAATTTTCGTAAAATTGCGCGAGTTGAAAAAATTAAAACCAAAATTTTCAACTTTGGAAACCGTTAAAATGTTGACAACCACTGAATGAGGGTGATCGCTGGTCGATATCTTTAAAGTGATCTTATACGAGTAATTTGAGACCAAAACCGCCCCTCTACCCCCTCCCTGTCAAGACATATTAACCAAAACATTTGACAGAATAAGTGTTCAATTTTTGCAACCTCGGGAACACCCGAATCGGTTCGGCAATTCGATCTCAAATATGTGATGGTGGTTTTGGGGTCGGGAAATGGTCCCCTTTCGATGGAATATCGTAAAAATTTTATATCTTTCCAGTTGAACTCTTTTGCGTTTTTTGAACGATAAACCGCTTTGGTTGACCATACAATAGGTAACAAGATGAAAACATTTTAATACAAACTACTCCATATTTTTGAACAGAAAAATGGCTCAAAACCGTGCCTCGCACCTTCCCTCTCCTCATCCTTTCCACAGGAATGCTACCCAATCACTCAACAATTTATGGAATCGTTTACCGAAGATGAAATTTCGCTTATTTTCAACTTTAGTAAAAAAAAAAAGGTTACAGGGTATCTCTTTCATGAAAACAGAAACTCAATCGAGGCAATTTCCCAGTCAGAGGTCCACGGTGGTAATTTTATTACCGTCGAATACTTTCACACCGTAACAGGAAAATAACTCGGCCGATATAAAAGGTTTTATTACATTCAACGCCGACCTTTAGCTCGAGCCTTTTCTTTATAATCCAAACGCCACGTCAATCGACTTTTAACATCACGCGAACAAAGCTGCGAGATCTCCGCGAGCCTTTTCGCCAGTTTCGAAAAACAATTCGTTTGTTTTCGGGGCAAATACTACGAAATGGCTAAAACTCTAATACATTACTAAATTTGACATGTTGGATCGATTTTACGAATAAATCCGCCTCGGACGACACACTCCGGCGATCTAAATCTTTCGCACACGAGTCTCATTATAAAGGGTGTGAAAAGATCGGCTTCTGTACCATTTACACAACATACCCCCCGAACCCTTCTTTTTACTTTTTTATCCTCCTTTTTTCAACACGCCTACTTCATCTGTCAAAAGAGAATATGATGAATGCCGAGGCCGCGTTATTGGACAACAATAGAGGTGACGCTAAATCCCTCGGATGCTTTACCAAGCGAAAAATTGGCCCCCTGTTCACGTGTACACGGTACACACGCGTCCAGCCCTCGGTTTCGCCAAATATACCGATGCCTTTTAAATAAGTCCGCGCGCTGGTGTAAAGGGGGGCAGGTCAACGTGTGTATTATCGACACCGCGCGCCTAAAACACTGGCTCGGATTCTTTATCGCGGCCAATTTATCTTTTTATTGACCATTGTTATCGGACACGATCGACGTTTTTTTATCACTTCCATTCGCTCTTTCTAAATCGTCTAACGACCTTACGTATTCCACCCGATGGTCTGCGTTTTATGGGCATTCGCGTATACCGGACCTTAGGTCGGATTTATTGTTTTTTTTTCACATCTCCTAACCCTCGCACGTCCCTAAATCTCGCGCATCCCTTCTGCAACGTTATGAACACCTCGAAGACGTTCCGAATCCACTAACGTCGAATTATCGTACTCGGCGAAACCCTTCTTACCACTTCATATACCCGAAGACAATGGAAAATATCATTTTTTTATCGTCGCGGGACGCCGAATCACCTTCTCGAATGCGCTTTACGTAAAACCCATAATCCACGTACGTAGTATTTAAACCGAACGGGAAAAAAACCAAGCTTAAGGGTTCGGCTTATATTGTACTTTTTAAATCGCAAATAAACCTCGTCCCTTTCGGCTAAACAAACTTCACGGCTAGTTTTTCGCTCACCCTTCGTTGTATTAAGATTTATTTAGAATGCGGCCACAATGAATACACTCTTTGTACTATTTCCTAGCTGATATCAAACGACATCGCTAGTACAATTCATTTGGTATAAAAATAGCCCCCTGCTATGGTACGTGTCTACGTGACACCCCGCATCAATAGTCTATGTTACTTTTTACCAACGCGTTACATGTGCATCGAACCAGACCCGCGTCATACTACAAATGTTTTATCATTTTTTCATCTGTATTATACGCTTTGAAAAAATAATAAAAGCTTTTGTTACTAATTTCATCGGTGTGTGTAGTGTGTAGTGTACTAATACACCAGAACGATATCGTTACATGTATTTTCGATGATCTGCGTGACGTGTAATGCGGTATTACGTGACAAAATTTATTACGTTGAAGGGGTTCGCGAAGATGCTAAATGGTATGGTCAACGGCGCGAAATAGGACACGATTCTGCGATATATTTTGCATAAGGTGACGTTTCGTGTTACGAGGCGGAATCATCGAGTCGATGGGGATGTAACCTTTGCTTTATAATTTACGGCGAGATCGACTGGAAAACCATTATATTTCGATCGATATAACGACTGACCTTGAAGAATTAGGCCAAAAGTACGGCACCTCGATATTTTAGCGGAAATAAACTCAATAGAGAAAGTCATAACTTATCATCCACACTTAGCATGGTTTTCAAAAAAGAAACCAATCTACGACTAATCAAAGGCTATAGACAGGTAAGCATAAGCGATTTGCCCCCGAGGCCAGATTTTGATGAGATTTTGGTGGGAGAGAAAGGCTCATGACCAAAATTTCAGCTCCCCCTCCCCCCTCTCGTTTTCGAGAAATAATTTTTTTTCGAACATCAGATAGGAATTTTTTCCTCAAATTACAGTGAACGGATTTAATTGAAATTTTGTTACATAATAGACCCTTATAAGGGTCTTCTATGAAAAAATCAACAATCTCCCACTCCAATTCTTTCCCCTCCAAACGGGCGTTTTCAACTTTACTTATTTTTTGTAGGTATCTATTTCACTTTGAAAAATTTTCAAAACTCATTTTTTAGATGTATTTTCGACCTCTACATATCATATATTTTTTTCAAAATTTTGCCTCCACGGGGTCGTGGTCAAAAATGGCAAAAACCGTGCGCGCGCGTTAGCCGATACTCGCCACTATGCGGTAGCGTCTCGTTTACACTTACGCGCGATGTTGCGTTAGACATGTTACTACAGGCCTAACGCGACGTCGCGCGTAAGTGTAAACGAGGCGCTACCGCATAGTGGCAAGTATCGGCTGACGCGCGCGCGCTTAAGCTCGATACTTGAAAAATTTTTTTCTCAAAATCTACCGACTTTTGGGTTACGGATCGTACAACGTTTTCTGTTTGAAATAATTTTAAGATTATTCTGCGATTTTTTTCGAGTCGAAAAAGACGATTTAAATCATACAATAACCGACTTTTTTAAAAATCGTTTCATTATGGTAGCTCCAGAGAACGTATTAGCTCGTTGACTTCAATGGATCGATTTGCATTATAACGCTCAAAATTACAAACGACATTACGTTCATGCTTAAATTATTACTCAGTACGAGAATTATCTCCAATTACCTTGACAGCTCTGCTACCACGTACATCAAATCCGGATCAATTGCTGGAGCTCTGCTACTAAACTTTCACATAGTGAAAGAATTTCATAAACATATCTTGTTTTATAACTTCTTCATACCGCAACTGCAACAATCAACGAAATTTTATCAGAAATACGAAACATCATATTTTCAAATAGAGATTAAAATTACAATAGAAACTTCATGTTTATCTTTATCCGTCAATTTTACCTTCAGAGATAAGGGAAAATAGACATAAAGAGTTAAACGCTTGAGAACAAATTTTTTTTGAATTATTTGACGCAACATGTACTCTAAAAAATCAGCGAAATTTTTCCAAGATCCCCTCCCCTGACACACCTATCGACATGCACCATTTCATAGAGAATAATTGACAATTTCAAGTCACCTTTTGAAAGGTTACCCACGATTTTGTTCCCCGTAAAAATTCGTTTTGATACAATCGCATCCTCAAAATAAACAAAAGGTTTTTAAAAACTCCAATAAAATCTCTTTCATTTCGCATTTTACACAAAAACTATGAAAAAGAAAGATTCCATTTCATAAAAAGTTTTTTCAATACTCTTTCTCATCGAATACAGCAAATCTCAATCTTATTTTCTCAACTCCCCCCTCTCATTGAGGTATCCCAGCTTCCATTTAACATTTTTTCCTATTATGTAGGAAGAGGGGAAATTACATTTCACGAATAGTTTTTTCAATATAATTTCTCATCGAATACAGCAAACCTCGATCTTATTTCCTTAGCCTCCCCTCAGGTATCCTAGCCCCCAATTCAACATTTTTTCCTATCATACTGAGGGAGGTGGAATTACATTTCATAAAAAGTTTTTTCAATATAATTCCTCATGGAATATAGCAAAGACTTATTTTTCCAGTGTCTCTCCTCAATTGAGGTATTCAAAACCCGAATTTAACACGTGGGAGGGAATTACATTTCATAAAAAGTTTTTAAATATTATTCTTCATCGACACATCGAATACAGCAAATATTAATCTCATTTCCTCAGCTTTCGCCCCCCCCCCCCTCTCAATGGAAATATCCCAAACCTTCCATTGTGGGGAGCCAACACGGGACAAAAATATAAAGGTAGTAGGTAAGTAACTACATGTTAGATACCCTGAGCAAACATTTTTCTTTCAATTTTTATTAAGAACCACAAATAGTTAATTTCAATTATTCAATGATTGCGCAAGAATACCCGATAAATTCGTTATCAGGCATATTCCTGATAACCAATGAAAATCACACTTAAGCCTTCATTGCTCTTGAAATAAAAATATTCCGCCGAGATCCCCTCTTTCCTAAAAGATATTCATCACTGTGATTTTAAACATAAATAAACATCGCAAGACGAATCGTATTTTAATTTTCTCTTCCGTCTAAATAATATCGGCTGCGCGCACATCATTCGCAGAATCACGAAATCTACACAGTTACGTTAATAATTTCAATGGTAAACAATAACCATTCAGCTAAGCAAGGTCATTATGATCAAATTGATATTGCGCTATATGACGGCGCTGACAATAACACAAACATATAAATGGTATCGACGTTACTCGTACATATCTAAATTATATCGATCTCGACACGTTTATATAATTTGCGCGATGAAAAGTTAATTCGTTAGTACACGAAGATGACACCGGTAAGTGATATTACGTAAACAAATATACACGATTAATTTCCCGACGCGTTATATCATTACAGACCCACCATTTATACTTTTTCACATGGTTACTGCTCGTAAATTACGCTCATTCGGCGAAAATACTATACTTCTTTAGCACAGGCTGCAGAAGCACAGCATCCGTTCATCGAGCCATCAGTAAAGCGTTGCTGGAGCGACACCACGAAATCGTCGCCATCAGCGCGTACCCCTTCGAGAAGCTCACGAATTACACCGACATCGGTATACAAGACGAATTCTTCCAATTCTCCGACGAATTCTCCATGGACGACGAAATAACCGGCACCTACACCATTCGAACGATGGCCTACGACATTCAAAACGCCAACTGCGAGAACATCTATCGAAACGCCAAAGTGCACGGTTTACTGGCGAATCTCAAAGTAGACCTGATCTTCTTTGAAATCGAAAGCACAGAATGTTTTTTGCCATTGCTGACTCGGCTGAACGCTCCGATTATCGCGGTAAGCACAGGTAATCTGGTATTCCCCGAATTCGACGGACTAATGGGTAACCCGGTGAATCCATCGTATGTGCCAAATTACCTGAGCGGACTCTCCTCGAAGATGAATTTCTACCAGAGACTGCACAACGTCAGAGACTACCTGTTGGATTGGGCCATCGTCACGTTTTACACGAGACAGGCCGACCATCACTTGGCGCAATATCTCCGCAGTCCTCCGATCGCCGAGTTATACGATAGAATTTCGTTGATGTTCTATAACAGTCACTACACCTTGGTGCCGAAACCGACGGCGCCGAATAGTCTCAGCATAGCGGGAATCCATATCGAAGATAAGCCGAGTCCGTTGCCCGAAGTAAGTAGCTCGTCTTTTTCACCAGAGTTATAATTCCCTTCGTATAAACCAATTTGTACGTAGGATATACGAAAATTCATCGAAGAATCGAAAAACGGCGTCATCTATTTGAGCTTGGGTTCGGTGGTCAGTTTCAGCAAAGTATCGAAACGTATCCGCGATCCGATCACGAACGTGATGAGCAGGTTGCCGTATCGGGTAATTTGGCGACATGATAAACCTGAGATGCTCGAAGGCGTTTCTAAGAATATCCTGGCACGAAAATGGCTCCCTCAAAGGGAAATTTTAGGTTGGTATTTTGACATATCATGTCATATGACAATTGCAATATTTTCATATGGTATTTGTCAAGTAACACGTGCCAAGTTGATTCGCCGAGTAGGATGCCACAGGACATTTGTCATATAACATACCATACAGCATTAGTCAAATGACACGTGTCATGTTGCATTCACTGAATGAAGTCACGTGATATTTGTAGTGTAACATATCGTGTTGCATTTTTCGAGTAACACGTGCCGTATAACATGACATATGACATCTGTTATACAGCATATCGTAAAACAGTTGTCATATGACATATACCATCGCATTTTCTCAATGACGTGATACATAATTATCACTATGTAACGTGTCATATAGCGTTTGCCAGATGGCACGTGGTATGTGACATTCGCTGAGTAGCAAGTCATACGAAGTTTATGATATACCATGTCATATCGCAATTGCCATACAACATGTCGTGAAGTATTTGTCAAACGACACGTGTCATGTAGCATTCGCTGAATGACGTTACGTGATATTTGTAGTGTAACACATCACGCAACATTTTCCGAGTAACGCGCGCTATATAACATGTCATATGACATATACCATCGCATTTGCTCAATGACGTGACACATTATTATTGCTGTGTAACATGTCATATAGCGTTTGCCAGATGACACTTGGCATATGGCATTCACTGAGGAACAGGTCATACGAAGTTTTTGACATAGCATGTCATATCGCACTTGCCATACAACATGTCATGAAGTATTTGTCGGATGACACGTGTCATATGGCATTTGCTGGATGACAAGTCGCACGAAGTTCGTAATATGTGTTCTGCGGTATTCTTCAAATACTAGGTACTACACCTTTTCTTATCAACATGACAAAGTATCGTTTGTTTCATTACAAAACGCTGACAAAACTAGTCACACGTATCATGCCGAAACTAGTAACTCGTATCTCGAATAATTTCACAGCTCACTCAAAAACTGTCATGTTCATAACTCACAGCGGAATACTCAGCACGTACGAGTCGATTTATTATGGCAAGCCGATGCTGATAACGCCAATTTTGTACGACCAATTTACAAACGCCGTCATAATGGAAAGTTTGGGACTCGGTTTAACAATGGACTTACGCAATTTCGACGAAAAATCGTTAAAATCCTCCATCGAAGAAATCGCCAAAAACAACAAGTAACTATTCGAACATTACACCAGATTACACTTTTCTCCACGGTTGCTTTCTATTGCTCAGGTATCGTGAAAATGCTTCGAAATTATCGGCCATTTTCAAAGATCGGCCGATGAGTGCGAAGGATACGTTGATCTATTGGACGGAATACGTGTTGAGGCATAAGGACGTCTCGTTTTTGAAACCCGCCGGAGCGAAGCTACCGTTTTATCAGTATTTATTACTCGATGTGATATTTTTTGTGGTATCGACGTTGATTTTATCGTGTTGGCTCGTTTACGCAACCTTTAAGAAGCTGTTATCGTTGATATGTAAAAGGAAAAGAATTGAGAAATCTACAAAGAAACCGAAAATGTCGTAACGGTTTCAATATTAAATTTCAATCATTTTAATTTTTCAATTTTTTCATTTTGCTTATAGAAGTTCAGGTATACCAGTTTTTTTCTTTCTAAAAAAAAGTTATGTCTGGCGTGAAAAATGCCAAGCGAAGAGGATAGGGGAAGAGACAAAATAACCATCACGACTTACTCGTGTAGTTGGCAATTTCTATGGGGGGGGGGGTAGATTTTTGGAAAGAACATTCCAAAAAAACCATCGCAGCCAAAATTTTGACTGCTCACGTTCACTTTTGAATTTTTGGCAAATTTTCGAAAACTTTGAAAATCGAAACTCAGAAATATTTAAAAAAAGAATCAATTTCGAATAATGGCTGGAAATCGCGTAAAATACGTTCCCATTCATATGAAATTATTCAGCTAACAATTCGATTCCCGTGTATTCTGGATGGCTTCGCAAATGAACTACATTTTTGGAAAATTCCAACCAGCCACCTTGAGAAACCACAAATTAATAGACTTACTTTTGATTTAGATAAATAAGCTACTAGCTCGTAATCGGTGTTTTATCAGTTTTTACCTACGTGAATTTTTCGTTAATCCCAAAGAGATCATTTGAGTTTATACAATTAAATAAGGCCGTCGTAGGTAAACATCAAGTTACATAGCGCCACAGATAAAAATAAGATAAACTTTAAAACGTACTGATACTAACAATGAAGGCGCAGATTTATACGTTCGAGTAACTTGTGTAATGAAGTTGGTTTCCTTCACAGAAATGGCACCGGTAAGTGATACGTATTCTTGAATAAATACTAGACGATCAACATCACGCAATATTGTCAAACGATAGGTGCACCGGTTGTACTTTGTTGTGTTACTTTTCGTAAATTACTGCTGTTCGGCGAAAATACTGTACCTTTTCGGCATAGGATGCAAAAGTACAGCATCAATTCATCAAGCCATCGGTAAAACGTTGCTGGAACGTCATGAAATCATCACCATTAGCGTGTTCCCCCTGGAGAAGCACCCTAATTACACCGACGTCGGTGTACACGACGAATTCTTCAAATCTACCGATAAATTCTCCGTAGACGACGAATTAGTGGGCACGTATGTTAATCGCAAGCTACTATACGACATTCAAAACTCCAATTGCGAGAACATCTATCGAAACGCCAAAGTAAACGATGTACTTGAGAATGTAACGATAGACTTGATCTTATTCGAGATCGATAGTTCCGAATGTTTCTTGCCACTTTTGACTAAACTGAACGCTCCGATTATTGCAGTAAGCACAGCGAACTTGGTATTTCCCGAATTCGACGGAATAATGGGTAACCCGGTGAATCCGTCGTACATGCCCACCTACTTGAGTGGGTTTTCCTCGAACATGAATTTCTATCAGAGATTGCTCAACACCAAAGATTACCTTTTGAGTTGGGCCATCGTCTGGTATTATACGCGTCAAGGTGATCGTCAAGCGGCGCGATATCTCACTAGTCCACCAATCGCCGAGCTATACGATCGAATTTCATTGATGATTCACAGCAGCCATTACACCTTGGTACCGCAACCAACGGCGCCGAATAGCGTAAGCGTCGCCGGAATCCATATCGAAGACGAGCCGAGCCCGTTGCCCGATGTAGGTATCTTAAGGGTAAGATATACGCGAGTAGCGTCCTTCTTATATACTGACACGTTCGCAGGATATACGAGAATTCGTCGAAGGATCCCAAAATGACATCATCTATCTGAGCTTCGGTTCGGTAAACTCTTTTAGTAAATTACCGAAAAAAATTCACGATTCGTTCGTAAAGGTGTTGAGCCAACTACGCCATCGGGTAATTTGGCGGCACGACAAACCACAGATGATTGATGGCGTCTCAAAAAATATTCTAGTTCGGAAGTGGCTCCCTCAAAGAGATATTTTAGGTGGGTATTTCGAAACGCTAGTTTTCTCATTAAAACGTTAATACGCAAGTAGGAGCTTAGGAAGTGCCAACTATGGTATCCAACAAATGCCACATGTTCTATAACCAAATGTTATGTTATAGTTGCTACATATATGGTATGTGTCATGTGACAAATCCCGCATGATGTGTCACATTGTATAACACATAACAAGCGTTTTACGACATGCTATCGTGCATATACTACGTCATACAGGGGCGTTTCTTACAAATCGTGTCATATGACACGTCATATAATAGTCCAAAAATATGTGACATGGCATTTATACCATGACCACTATCAAAAAACACGTCCCACACAGCACTTGTCGTATTTCATTTGTCAGATGACAAGTCATATGACGTTTGTTACAAGTACATCGTGACAGATGACCTGTATCACGCAACGTTCATCAAATAACACAACACGTCGGCATTCGTCAAATACACGCGTCATATTGCATGTAACAAGCAACATGTTACATGCCAACTGTTACATATCACGTTACATGACACGTCATACAGCATTTGTCACATGACACACAACACACACCGCGTGTGATACAACAACTTGAAACGTGACATTTGTCATACGCATCTGCCATACATAATTTGTCACATTACATGCCATATGACACTTACTAAAAATCAAATCAAATAACACGACACGTGACTTCTTCATGATTACTGCGAATAATACGTTTTGCGTGATTTTCACATGCATCGTAACACAGAGCATTCGCATGGAACTTCTCAAGTGACACGTCACATAACTTGTTCGATTCAGTGTTGTATTGCGATAAAATGAATAATTGCTCCTCCTCTTAATAACTTGTTTTTCCATACATTACAGCTCATCCAAAAACTATCATGTTCATGACACACGGCGGACTACTCAGCATGTACGAGTCGATTTACTACGGCAAGCCGATGTTAGCTTCGCCAGTTTCATACGATCAATTCACAAACGCGATGATTATAAAAAGTTCAGGACTCGGTTTAACCATAGATTTACGTAATTACGACGAAAACTTACTAAAATCCTCCATCGATGAAATCCTCAAAAACAACGAGTAAGTTATTCGCATATTACACCAGATAGCGACCTCTTTCATAGACGCTTTTTGTTTTTCAGCTATCGTGAAAATGCTTCGAAATTATCGGCCATTTTTAAGGATCGGCCGATGAGTGCGAAGGATACGTTGATCTACTGGACGGAATACGTGTTGAGGCATAAGGATGTCTCCTTTTTGAAACCCGCCGGAGCGAAGCTACCGTTTTATCAGTATTTATTACTCGATGTGATACTCTTTGCGGTGTCGACGTTGATTTTATCATGTTGGCTCGTCTATGCCACCTTTAATAAATTGATACCGTTGATATGTAAAAGGAAAAGAATTGATAAGTCGGTAAAGAAACCTAAAATGTCGTAAAAATTTTGGTGAAATTTTCTATGTAGACAAGTTAGCTATAAAACTGATATAATTTATATTCGTTAAACAATAAAGTTTAATTTTTTATCATATTTTTTGTGAGGAAAATAAACAATTGTAGTTTAATCTTGTTTTCTTCAAGATTCACTATATTTTTTAATAGAAAAATTAGAGAGGATAAAATGCGAACCTAAAAAACTGAAGGATATTGAGTGGATGGGTGAGGGGGGAGGGGGTGGTCAACCAGAAAAAACATGTTCGGTGAGGGAAAGAGGTGTACAAATACATGCAAAATATTAATCTGCAAATTCGTCGTTTAAAAAAATGATAATTTTCCTCGAAAAATTTTTTTAAAAACTATTGGTTTTTATAGAACTTTAAAAATTCGCCAAAAATCAAAAATACTAGAAAATTCACTTTTTTCGAGTTTTCGATGCCCTCTTTCCAAAAATCCGTATTCTAATCGGTAGCCAACACTGGCGACAATTCCTACTCAAATGCTACTTTCGCGTGCGGGAAAAAAACACGAGAATTCGATCTTATTTTCGATATTTATTTGTACCCGAAGAACCTACGAAAAACCACTTTTTTCCATCTAGCCGCGAGTTCTACATAATGTTTTTTCAATTTCGTCCAATTTTTTCCTCACCCGCATGAATCACCCTTTAATATTCTCTTTCAAAACGTACCATCTCTGCTTCGAATCGAAAAAGGGTAAAAATAAACGATTACCGGTCAGTAATCGCCGTAAAGCCTCGTTCCTTTATACACCTCAGATGCGAAAATTTCATGCATAATAACACTCCACGCGTTTCTCTTCACACATGCCGATCGCATCCGTCAAAAAAGCAAATTTTATCGACGAAAGCACACTTTGAGATGGTAAACAAGACGCGTCCAAGTGCGCTCAGGTAAATAGAAATTTTCTTTCCGTGAACATATTCTCATACAGTATCGGCAATTCCGGCAAACAGCTCCGCCGCAGACAGACGTTTTATCGAAAAAGCCTACATCGATGGAGAAAAAGGTATTAACCGTAAGAATACACACTTTTGTATAGTCCGCAACGTATACGAAGATAAATGATGATTGATGAGTTGAAATACACGTTAGAGCGGTGTATGCTCGAAGGGGGCCCGGGGAGGAGAGGGGGGCTGAGCCACACAATGGCATATACAATTCGCAGCACAGCCCACCTTGTACAACAATCCGTTATCGACGTACGTTTACACACCCTATCTGTTTCGTATATGAAAAGGGTTACAAGAGGAGGGGGGGAGGCATCGAGTTATAAGCACGATTGCGTATAATGATAAAAGTAATTAAGAATTTTCCTCTGAAAATCTACTTCGCGCTGGTGCAACGGATCTTCGGTAGCCTTAAGGAGCCAGAATTAAAGGAGGCGAGGCGTGAAATGGTGTATTGATTGTGTTTCAGTTGTATATACTTGTGCATTATCAGCGATTGCTGAATTTTTTCTTGTTTTTTCTGATATTTTGTTATGTTTTATGATATTCTGATCTTATAATTTTGTACGCAATAAATAGTATTACCTATTGGGTCATGATGGTTATTTATTCAGCGTATCTTTTTCATTATGTACGCGAAGCTGCCACAGACGAATACATGTACTTTGGTGGTAATTAGTTTTGATGTTCAGAATGTCGACGTGTTATTCGATTGTTTGGATTTGTGTGTGAATATGGATGACCGATCGATAGTCGATGCGTATTCGGTAGGCTTGGATTTCAAGCAGTTGATGTTTTTCAATCGAAATTTTTATTGTGGTCAGCGTAGTTGCGTGTGCCTAGATTCGTGTTGTGTGAATAGGCTACGAGGCGATGTGATGCGGTGATAGCCGAATTTCGGTAGTCTGACCTCTAACGAGGTTCTTGTTTGAATCGATGAAATTCGTATGTGTTTTGGATTGCAGGATATGTTGTGTTCGTCTCGGTGAACGTGATTGGTGTGTTTTGTAAAGTAGGGAAATTCTGTCCATGTATTGCTCGTTGTGGCAGAATTTGTGATTCTGATTTCATTCGTATGGAAAGTGGTATGTTACTCGGGGGTGAATTAACCTGGAATCATGATCTGTGTTGAAAGTGTTCAAGAGAGTTATAGTATTTGTTGAAGTACGATGTTCAGTAACGTGTGGTGTGTAGGTGATTGTATTACAGGGGTCTACAATACACGTGATGTATTTAGGAAACATGGTAATTTTTTGTGGAATAAGTTGATTTTTTTCATTCGCAAATGTATCATCTGGTTTTTTTCTAGTTCATTCCCTTATGAATGGAAGCTTCTTCGTGATGTGGTGATGAATGCACATCGAGTTATGCCCACTTGAATGCTCATTTTGAAAAATGGTTTATTAAAATTGACTGTTTGAACGAAGTAATCTGATGTAATGATGACAATGTAATTACAGGAATTTCTATTCGGTCGCTGTATTACTTCTTTGGAAATTGTTTTTCATCAGATGTTGACGAATTTCTCTGGAGTTGATTTTTGACTGAGGAAATGGAATTTTGAATTGTAATTTATTTTTGTCGATTTGAGCTATTGATTTGTTTGTATACAGTAATATAATTTTTTCCACTAGTCGTGGTAAGGGAACCGGGGGGGGGGGTTCCTCTCCGTCTTTAGATCTACCCTGAGATATCTTCTCCGAATTTGTTTACTGAAACGAATTTTTATCAGAGTATCAATGATGAAAATTTGTTCTTGAGAAAAGCAACGACCTTGTTTCGTTGCATTTATTCGGATTTGAATTTTGACGCGAGTCGCTCGAGATAACGACGTCCGGATCTCGTGAAACAGTGAATGACCCATGAAAGGTCGATTTCAACATTCATCCGAGACTAGAATTATTCGAAAACTTTTGTGTACGTGTTGTAAATACGTCGTATGTGTGATGTGTGTGCAGTGATTATTGTCAGATTTCATGTAAGAGAGAATTGGAAGAA
>QBDW01000020.1:0-10338 GCA_003261595.1 Maconellicoccus hirsutus | reverse complement strand
AAACACCCTAAAATGGGTTAAAAAATGCTCGAAAAGTACGATTTCCTTCACCCACTACGATTTTTTGGCCAAATTTCGTTCATTCATTTATGAAACAACACATCTCCAAAATCTTTGATTCGCGCTCAATGCCGCATCCTTCATCGGAAAATTTGGGTAAAAGTTGTAAAAGGTGTTTTATGATAGTATTCAACATACTATAGTTTCAATTCGATAGGTTTACAAGAACCGAAGATAATATGTTTTTGTCTCTCCTGAAAAATTGACTTTTTGGAGTTATGTAGTTTCATAAATAACAGATTCACTTATTTCCAAAAATACGCCCTTACGACAATAAAGGTACACAGTACATACACTTACAAGGATGAAATGCGTTCGGCATAATGGAAACTCTAGTATTCGGTAAAACACTTCTCATATACTTCGCTTCTTGCGGATGATTGAATCGGAAAAAATTCGATCTTCCCAAACATAGCATACAACCTACGACAGATAAACAAGTTATTTTATGAATCAAAACGCGCCAACAAAATACACGTAAACTCCGAACGTAAAACCACATCGTATTCGCCAAATCACACAAACCCATCGGTCACTTGGCCCGCATTACACGCGGGCAGAATTAACAATAAGATTTTGGCGGTTTTTCGCTTCAATGAGTCATCGCAACGTACTACCGTATTCATACCGTCGCATTTTCTACCACTTATGATATCATCGAAAAAAATCTTTCTCTTGGATAACTCACCTTGAGTAAGTCTCGTCGGTTGAGTGACCTTCAATCCGTCTACCTGTATCGAGACATTTTCGCCGCTTGGATATACGGTGACGATATCTTCGTTATTTTCAATCCAACAGTGAACCCCTTCGACGCCGGTACCGTAAATGAAAATATCAGCGGTTGGGCTACTTCCGACTGTTACACGTCCTAAAAATCAATTTGCGAAATTTAACCATATTTTCGTTAATTATTACCAATCAATAACGTCAAGTTCGCGCCTCAAAAACGCGAAAAAATAAACTTTTCAACGAAATTATCACGCGCTCTCTTGATCTTTCACAGACGAACACGCATACTTCTGCAGCTCGCAGGCAACAAAAACTCGTAAAAAAAATGCAATTAAAAAAGAGTACCTATGCACGTCTAAATATACCGCAATGATTCATTATACATACAGACGATAATTTCCCAACCTTCTGTATAATACTCGTACGTCTACGGATTTTCGACATATGTAGAAATACACGTTAAAAAATTATCAATGTTAACGCATGCATTTAAAACAAGCAAAGATTCTCTTCAAACAAATAAATCCTAATGTCAAGGCGAACTCGCACGCATCCAAAATAAATAACGCGAAGAAAAAAACAATTGTAATTTAATTACTACGTTTGCTAGACAAAACGCCGCGTAAAATATGTAACATTTTGTTATGTAAATAACACACAATGCATTAGGTACACCGACCAACAAATACAAGCTTATGAGTAAGAATCTCACAAAATTTTACCTACCTCGCGGTATTTTAAGTCATTTTACGCCATACAACGATACGTATATATCAACTTCATAGATGAAAATAATATTTTGCTTGTCTTTTCCACATCGAACCTACTTATAAACCAATTTACGAACCAAGACTAAATACTACAAGGTAATACCAAATCAACATCCATCATAACTTGGTTAAAGGTACACGACTGCGGCAGGAATTCAAATGGCGTGATTATCTCGACACTTGTAAATACAACAACCGAATCGCATAGAAAGATCGAGCAATTACCAAAGACACAAAAACAATACAGTATCATTCAGGTCGAGATCACTCATGAAATATAAATTAAAAACGACGCAGTTTGACGTTATCGATGACAGAGAATTTGCGCCCTCAAGAAGACCCACCGACGTTCATCGACGAGATAACAATATCGACACTAATGTCATTGGAACCAATCAATAGGACGATATTTTCGTCAACGACTTAATCCAAGCGAATCTTTTATCATTTTACCACGTATCAAATATATGGTTAATCCAACTCCCCAACTTTTACCAATTTACGACAAGTTGAAAAATGAATACCATGCATCCACGATGGGTTTTTCTCATTACCAAACACTCATAAAGCATGCTCCTATTGACACAATCTTCACATCGTTACTCCGGATACGTGAAATTTTCAACTCTCGTCGTCGTTACGGCAACAATCGCGATGAAAATATCCAGCACGCCTGGCGCCGATATTCTTCACACGATCATAAAGCTTTCCCGAACTCCGCCACGCCATCGACGTGCGAGTAAAATCAAATAAATCAATTATTTATAAAATACATCCGCTTTACGGCTTAACGCGATTTCATTTAATTGTTTAATATTACTCGAAAATACCCCGCTCTATAAGTTGAGCTCTACTGCGGTCTCCGTGCGGCAGACAAAGTATATCACATCGAAGACCTCATACCGACGTTCAACATATACGAAGAAAGTTTTATACGATCGAAAAACAATGTAGTCTCACAACAAATCTCGCAAGTCGCAACGCGACGTTCGCGAAATGAGGCATTTTCTACGCCAAATGGAACGTAGAAGCATTTCGTGTAATTAAGAAGTCGTTAATTTATTTATTACTTCCCGCAATTTCATTTTTATTCTCGCGCTTCTGATTCGAAGACCACGTCGATTGCGATTGCGTATTTATGACATTTCAAAACGGCGATCCAGTGTAATTATCGTAGCATGCGGTGCACATACGTATCGTTTATGCACGTATGGTACCAGTTTTCTCTGCAGTGTTCTGCATCTTGTTATGCTGTCTTTTGTTTTTATCGATTTAAAACAAACACGTATGGAGTATTGTAGAACGCTATGCCTAAATGCCATAAACATCATGCTCATTTCATGCGATAATCGTAAATCATAATCTATCTGATTTTAAATCGTTTCATTTTCTTTTTCTCGTTTTCGTTTCACTGCGTCATTTCAATTTGCTCGAGATCAATTTAATTTTAATCATAAAAAATTAAAGCATTAACCGCATGACATATTCGAAATCGAACTAAATGTCATGACGGAGTTCAACTCGTAATCTACATATCAACGTACCACAAAAATTTACAATCGAAAGGTTTGAAAACACGTCGAACTAATTTATTAAATTCAATTCTGGATTAGTGATGCGCCTTTGGCAACACTTCATGAATAATTATGCAACATGGAGTGCAAAAAATTTCGGAAGTTTGATTTAGCTGAAAATTTAGCACGATTTTCACCCCTCCTAATTCCCAATTTTTCTGTCAAGTGAGTGTATCTAAACATTTTCAAAGTGAAATCGCGATAAAAAAAAGTGTATTCGTTCTGTACCATGAAGAATCACGTTACGTAGAAGTCCGCAACAAGGTGTGACATTTTCATGTTACTTTGCGACAATGATGTTCATCAGAAAATGTCACTTGACGTCACATGCCACTCGTAATCATAACACGTTACCATAACAATGACTTGTCATCACATCATGTCACTTGACATGTTACCATGACATGATCACACGCCACTCCTGACAATGACACGTCACCGTGACAACGAATTGTCATCTATATTATATTTTTCAACGTTTTGAGAGAAAAAAAGTAATCATCTGACTTGTCATTACGTATCATCACCACACCTAATATCATGAAGCGACGTATCACCATAATATGTCATTATTTTGGTCACCATGAGTCCACGACCTGTCATAATATAATACCATCACAAGACATCACCATGACATGTCATTCGAAATATCACCAAGACATGATCATATGTCACTTACGACCATGAACTTGACCATTTTAATGACATTCATCATAACAAGTCATTACATGTCACATGTCAATCATAACTATAACATGTCACCATAACAACGACGTGTCATCTACGAATAGTTACGATGACATGAAAATATCAAGATTATCTCTCATGAGCATGTCACGTCGTCGCCATGACAATGGTTTGTCATCGTATATGTCACTCATGATCATGATGTGTCGCCATAACAAAAACCTGTAATCTATGACATGTTATCATGATATGAAAATATCAAGATTATCATTCATGAGAATGACACTTCGCCATGACAACAGTTACCACGGCCACCGTTTTTTTTTGTAATGCTGTTTCGTGACGATTTTTGATTTTGTATGACATAGCCAAGACGTGAAAATGTCAGAAAGGGAAATTTACAGAAAAAATTGTCGATTATAGCACTTCTTCTGTAACAATTTTTTCTGTAGATTTATCACGACTTTACTTTGCTAAAAAATTATTATCTCGAAATCAGTAAATTTGGAGTCTACGATGCTTTTTTCTACCTTCTAAAGCACACTGAATGTCAAATTCCATAAGAGCGGTAACTTCATTTCGAAACACCCTGTATAAAAAGACAAGCGTTTTGGTTGTGACACCATAACTCAGAAATGAGCAGACCGAATTTCATCAAATTTCGAATACGCTTTTTTATTCACACAGGTGTTTTTTCAAAAACCCCGAACTGGGGAGAGGGGGCATAAAAATGTATTTAGAGGGAACATTTATTAGTGACGCTAACTTTTTTCAGAACAAACGTATTTTATGATCAAAATACAAGTTTTTTTCAAATAACTCAAAATTAGATTTGGCTCATCTTTAGTGGCTTCCATTTTCAAAAAAAAAAAATATCAAGAAAACAGTTTTTGAACAAATTTGACCTAACCACCTTCCAAGTATACTTTTCCCAACTACACATACTCAATTTCGTGCTATCCGGCTCAAAACCTCGAGCGAGGTAAAATTAAAATCAAAGATCACTTGATTATATGAAATAGGATCGAAGAACTTCTCGCTAACTCGAAATAGACCTTTTTGATAACCACGATTAATTATATTGTGAAAAAATACCTATCGTATTAATTTATTACCGAATGTCTTACAACTACTCCACACGGAGATCATCTGTTATCACATCGATAAGATTACGATTTAATTGATTGAAAAATTAATTATCTCTCGAGTATACACATTAAATACTAATTGCCTCAAGTACGCGCTTCCTAACATACATCGTGTTGATTAAAATAATGAAATTATCATTAAAGTGAATGTTACACCGTATATTTCAAAACATGTTATTTCCGTTATAAATTCATCAAATTACATCGACCACATACAACAACGGTGCTTCGCCGACGAAAATCGTCAATTTCATTTCAACTTGACCGCATACCACTGTTTAATTCAAGTTGAAAACATGTAAAAATCCGCAAATAGATAATTTCGCGAGTCGTTTTCGTTTCATCTACCTCGATAAAATGATAACGTAATAATGTTTTCCTACGGGTGAAGAAAAGTCCGGCGTCTTTTATTCTGAGCCGCTGTTTGTATATTCGTTGAGTAAACACGGGCAAGGTTATCGCGACACTGTTTAATTGAAAACGCACCATGACAAGTATTTAAAAATTACAATCGCTTTTTTTTTCAATCGCTTCTATTAACAACGATGATATCAAACTGTAAATTGTTCGGTATCGCGTCGACCTACTTAGTCTGGTTGCTTTTAAGGTGACATAACAATTTACAATCGAACTATAATCTATCGTCAATAAAACAAAAAGATTAATCAAGCTCTCCAAAAAAACCCGCAATATCGTTTTATAAAACGAAAATAAAAAAAATTCTCATAGAAGCGCGCACGCAAGGTCTGCTAACGCTTCGAACATAATTACTCTACAAGGACTACCCGATAATAAACCATAAACTATGTAAGACAAACTAAAACCTCGTCAATTAGCTTTAATTAAGCTGCATACACCCTGGCCAATATAGCACTTGTCATATATTATATAGGGTTATCATCCGCCATTTAAAAGCTCCATTTATCGGATATGTTTTCATGAAAAATAATTGTTTTTAATTTACCATCATTTCATATCATCGACTGGCCTAGCTTCGAAATCCACGTTTTTTTATAAACCATTTCACTTTCTATACTTGAACCTAATTGCACAGTAGCATTGTTACCGTGTCAACGAGCTAACCACAAAATCACCATAAATAATAAACGGAACGCTTAATTTGGTAATTAGTACGTATATTTACAATTATTCGTAGAATTTATACAATTGGCAACACACAAAATACTCTTAAGACAAAAAATCGACGAAAATAAAAAAATTACTCGAAGTCCTAATTTCCGTATAATTCTATAGAAACGTTTCGTCGAAAAAATTCTCCCAAATAAGCATAAATTGACGTATTTTACCCGTAACGGAAATCAGCATGTTTCAACGCGAATGTAGTAAAAATTGACAGAAAAATTGAAAACCATTTTTATGAAAAAAAATTAATGCAATTTCTAATTGTAAACAGATATTTAAAAATGGTCTAATCTTTTGCATGATAAATGTAGCATGAGATAAAAAAGCATATGCATGTTTTCCAGGGAAGTGTTCCCCCTATAAGATAAGGGACCGGAGGTCCAGAACAGCAGCTCGAGGGAAGGGGGCAGCATCCCGAAATTGTGCAATCTTGAGCCAATATTAATCAACTTCAATCAATTTTAACATTTTGAAAATTTTACCTAATTTTAAGTATTCTTAAACAAATTTTGACCGATTCAAAATTGTGAAAATAGCTCAAAATCAATCAAACTTTATTTAAAATTGCACAAAATGGTTGAAATGTTGTTGAAATTAATTAAAGTTGATTAATATTTGCTCAAATTTGCACAAAAGTTGTGCAGAATAATTAAATTAATGAAAAATTTGATTAAAATTATACAAAATTTTCGAAATATTGTTGAAATTGTTTAAAGTTGATCAGTATATGTTCAAAATTTCATAAAACTTGCTCAAAATGCTTGAATTGATGAAATACTTGCTCAAAATTGCAAAAAATCATCAAAATGTTGTTAAAGTAGTACAATATTGTTCAAAATTCGTTCAAAATTGTGAAAAATTGTCAAAATGTTGTTAGAATTGTTTCAAGTTGTTCAATATGTTCTCGAAATTGTATAAAAACTGTTAAAATTTAGTTTAAAAGTGTAGAATTGAGTCTAATTTGCTCAAAGTGACTTGAAATTACCAAAAATTGTCAAAATGTAAAAAATATTAAAAGTTGTTGAATATTTGTTTAAAATTACGCAGAAATTGTGTAAAACGATCAAATTAATGAAAATTTTGGTTAAAATTGCAAAAAACCATAAAAACGTTGAAATAGTTTGGAATCGATCAAAATTTCTTCAAAATTGCTTAAAATTATTCAAATTTAATCAATTTTAACAGTTCTTCTGTAATTCTGAGCAAATATTGAATAATTTTAACAACATTTTGACGATTATGTGCATTTTTAAGCAATTTTAAACAAATTGCACACGCACATTTTTTTACCTACAGAAAAATTTTGGAAAAAATTCGGCAATATTCTCACTTCCATAAAATATCATCTCAAGACATCTTTTAAAACAATTTCAATAAAAAGTATAGAAATCATTGGTACATATGTGTAGTAAAAATGAGGGTTTACACGCTTCGATGGAGGACTTACCAAGGACCTAAATAATATAAAGGACCTTATCAATTTTCTCTTCGCTTGAAAAAATCCCAACCGATTTTATTCTCGAATCATGGCATTTTTCACGAAGTACATCGCATACAGTACTAATTCAACGCGTAAAATCCCGATCATTAAAAAAGTAACTCTTCCACGAGTCACAGAGAGAAACACGATAGAGTACATTTCAAACAAATTCTCATACACAATACGTTTCTAATTTAATTGCTTTTCGTATTACCGAGTTCAAAACGGAAAAAAATGCTTTCAAAAAAATGCGTTTACAAACATCCGACGAAATATCTTTTCACTTTTGAAAACGCATACCCATATTGAACATACAGAACCACTTTCGTCGAGAAGCACCATATGAACGCATTATTATAAAACGTTACTTAATGAACGCCGAACAAACCGGTTCACGTGTACTGTACAAATACTACTTCCAACGAAATAATTACTTTTTTTTATCATGTATAATACAAACAAACAACATTTATCAAAACCATTCCGGCTTATGCGCGAATTAAACGTTTATTATAAACACAAGATATCGGAAAAAAATCGACATTGTTTATTTCCTATAATTAATTTAATTTTTCTCGAATACCGACTTTTGATTCGATACAAATTCAAAAGCACAGCACAACCGGTTCATTCTTCACATACTTTCAGATATACACGCACCACACACGCATACCTTAAATACTAGTCAAACTGTATTACACGTATTATGTAAAAACACCGACAAAAAAAAAATCCAGCATAAAATAAACACTCTATGTCCGTATCGAGGGAACATTTACGCAATGTACCATTTACCATTTCTTACTGTTGCGGTTCATATTACAGGAAATAATTCATCGAACCGCGCGTGTATTTTGTACCTTTTGCACGTGAAGAAAAAAATAACCAGCGACGAAAATAAAAACCGACTTAATTATACGACAGTCAAGATACAGATCGTACCTTCGAAGGTTACAGATAAATGTCAGCAACACCGAACGAAATCCGCTTCTATTAAAACTTGCAAAATACCCCATCAAACGATTACTACGCCTGCATTCCGACCACGCCGCATATCGCGCAATTTTCCATCATTTCGAATAGGAAAACCACGATAATGACCTCGGTCACAGCGAATTTACCCGATGTATTCGTATTTTCCAAGCGTAACAATAGCGACGTGCAAAAGCGTAATTCATTTTGATAAACCATATCAGAAAATTCCTCTCGATTGCGTTTCTTCGCCACAGAATGATCCACTGCACCACATACAAAGTACAGACAACCGATTCATAGGCATTTTTCCTTTTTTCCACCTCCCTCCCACTGTACATACGAGTATAACTACACCAGCGTATCATATATCGAAATTACACCAATGATGTAACTTTTATTCGACCTTGAAACCGGAACAGAGAAAAACCGCTTCTTCAATGTGACATACTGACGATGGTGCGTATTGGGTACCCACGTCCTAAAACCAATTGGGTGTTGGTCCACGGTATGATAAATGAAAAACACCATTGTCACCTTTCAATACGAGAATTTTCAATCGTCACCGTTTCAATTATCAACATCTACTTGTAATTCGATCAAAGATAAAGCTCGGTTTTGAAGCCACGTGAAGAGCACTTCGGTTTTAATAACTTAAAACGTTATTTCCACGCAGGCATTTGTCTCAAATGAACACTCGTGATTTGGGAAAATTACAATTATTTGTAGATTATTATTATCAATAACCCAAAGAAATCGACACAATCGCATTCGACCTCGTCATTAATATGCGCGAACCAACGCGGAAAATCAATAAAATAATGCACATTTCTTCGAATTTCAAATTACATTTTTCACATCACCTCCGCGTTTATCGTCGAGAAAGTCCAACTTCATCGTCGTGACACACGATAAAAAATTCAACTTCTATGATTAATTATTAGGAAATAGACGACAGGAAACGACGCATAGTACGTGCGTATATTTCACACAAAAGTTAACTGGCATAAGGCCAACATCGATGGCAATTCACGTCCCAAAGATAAACCGAAGCAGAAATGAAAAAAAGGTCCAAAAACAATACGGAGGTTTGCAAGTCAAAGCCAAAATATTCCCCGCTTCGTTTCCTAGTTTTTTTTTCTTATTTACCATATCGCGTTGGCCACAGCTTTACAGCTTATACCGACGAGTAATATACCGGTGGCTTTATCAAAATACATTTCAGACGGTGATTATATTGCATACGAACGTTTCGAAGAACGTTGTAAATCGTATTAATTCATAATTCCCTCTCTTCTAATCTTTTTCCGTTCAAGGAAATTACACCGATTAATTCCGAACTATTAATATAAGTATTTTGATTACGGAGTTTAGCTGACATCTTGTGATGAAAAAAAATGCAATGGAAACAGTAGAAATCAACGAAAAAATAACGGAAAAATATTTGTGTGGAAAAAAAACTATGTGTATATCTAAAATTTGAATGGAGGCTTCAAATAAGCGCACCTACCCCCAAAAAATTAATTTTGGAGAACAAACATCCAGAAGTTGCCATTGAGCCCAAATATTTTTTTGCACAATTACAATACAATTAATATAACTTCTTGAAATTAAAGCATAAATTATTTCAATTTACTGAAAAATATATTTTTCAATTTTTTGAGGCACATTTTTCATTTCTTAGATTTTTTGATACTCAAAAATTTTTTTTAAGAAATGTATTTTTTCTCAACTTTTGATTTTTTTAAATTTTCGAAGCAAAATTTTTTGTTTAG
>QBDW01000019.1:0-90680 GCA_003261595.1 Maconellicoccus hirsutus | reverse complement strand
TTAATAAACTTAATAATAAATCTCATCATAACAATTTCAATATTCTAAATAAATTTAAATTTTAAATTAAAATATTCATAACTAAATAAAAAATAAAAATTAAATAATTAAAAAATGAATTATTTAGATAAATTATCCTATAAAAAAAATTATTACAAAATTAGTAACAAAATAAATGTAAATAATATATTAAATTTTATATATTATATACATATAAGTATGCCTTCCCAACTCTACTATTTACGTTAACTTTCATTCAAAGTCACTGACTCTTAGGCTTTGAAGACCGATGTTATATTTTTCATATAACTCCAGAATTTTCATTGTTCTGACACATGCACTTCTATCAAGCTTTATTTTTTCCAAAATAATTGATTTTTTGTCAGATGTTTCATTCAGGATTATCTTGTTTGATAAAACTCAATGTAATTGGTGAGATTGGAAAGTCATATCGATTTTTTTGTAAATAACCTCAAGAAAGGCCCGTCGTTTAAAAAAAGGCCTATCAACGTATTTATTCCTCAGAGATTACTGAAAAAATCACATTAAAAAAAAACAAAACAACGGAAAATAAAAAGTAGAAAAGTGCGGCTACTAGATAAAACAAATCGCAGTTTCCCATTTCATCTTAAATCAAACTTATGCACAAAAATGCTCAGAAGGGTTGAAAAAATTGAAAATTTGCATTCTAATATGTGAAAAAAATGTTCGTCCTTGCTTTACTCGTGCAATTGTCGCCCTTCCAATTTTTTTTTTAAACATTTTTGCAAAAAACCATGTATGAGTAAATGACTAATGAGACATGTGCGTGGCAATAAATAATCTACACGTGAAAAATAACAGTCGCGTGGAAAAGAAACAGAGATAGCTAAAATCAACGGCTACTTTGTAGAGACTGCCCGCAAAATATTGACGGACGATTGTACGACGTTCATGAAACGTAAAAATGTAGCCAACGATAGGGGATAAACACTCCAAGCCGCCGGATTGATGGACTTTTGGGTTTGGCATAGGAATATGTATGCGTCTTTGCGTACTTTTGTCGACATATACCAAGGTGTTGAGTAGACCGCGAATGACATTGTATTCGTCTGCGTGAAAAAGAAAATTACATTAATACGAACAGGAATTGGCGAACGACACAAAGTGATTAAATTAGATATGATGAATGGCATTACCATTTCTGTCAATATTTCTCCTACCCAACAATAAGCATACACGAGTTGTAGTAAAGCGAAGAGTATAGAGAATTCTTTTAACTTCGCATTGAATGAATAATCTGTCTGCGAATAGGAGAATTCGTGATGTTTATTTGGTGCATTTACGAAGGAGGCAGGGATACCAACCACGCGAATTTATCCGTAGACCTACGGATTTTTTCGGAACGGAAATTCCGAATATTCTACAATTTCGGTTGGCATCTCTGAGAGCAGATTATGGAATGCAGGGTAGTAAAAATGTTCTGTATTACCGTCATCAAAATATGAGCATGAACGACATCCATGTATAAGATAAACGGAAACAAAATATTAGCTATTGTTTCGTAGTATCCTTGAAAATATCCGACGGTTCTGAAAACATTACGAAAAATATGAAATTAGAAGAAACACGCAACGATTTCAGGGGATCCCTTATAAAAGCATTGCGAACTATGGACCCAGAGATAATCGATCAAGCTTGTGTGTGCCCCCCCTCGATAATTAGCTGTTGTTTGGAATTACCTGATGACGTCTCGATAAGCGTGGACACACCGTATGATAGTGGTTTTGAATTGGCGTTCGAAGTAGACGTCAGATACCGCGGTCATGTGGAGATTTTCACTAAGCGAACTCATATCGCGTACGATACGTTGAACTTCGTTATGACAAGCGATAATCCACATTAAGGGTAGAACCAGTGTGGCTAAGGTTGCGAATACCCCCGCACAGGCGGCCATGGCTGCTGTAGTGTTGAAAACCAAATACAATCCTAAAGATCCGTACTGCTCGAGTTTTGGTAGAGGTACAAGGTAATATATGTTACTCTTGACTTTACTTTCATCGTAAAAGATCGCCACGTCTATGACACAGCCGAGTAGAAAGGGCACCAATGATGATAAGTAAAAGACAAAAACCATTAGCAATATTTTCACGTTGATTTGTTCATCTCTGATGTACGAATCGATGGGACTTTTCGCGACGAGCTTATCTACCATTCGAATCGTTGATTCGATGCGGTGACGATATACGTGAGTTATCAGTGCGAGGATGACTACATAACAAGCGGCAAAAATTGTAAAGAAGGCGTACATTTGTGTTAGGAGATTTTCGTGTATGTAAAATATAATGTAGAACACGGCTTCAGCAATGGTTAGGATTACCATAGCTACAAATATGAAAAGAATTGATGCCTTGGTATGACGATGGATCTTATCTGTGGTGTATATTTTGCCCAGTAAGCTGTAAAGCAGGTATGCTTGATTCGCCAATGTGGTTTGATACTCGAACATGTTGCGTTTGCCGCGTATTTGATCGATGATTTTCTTGATATCTTGGTATACGTTCATGGCTGTGTAATATTTTGAAACGAAGAAGAACGAATTATATTCCGCAATGCAAAAAAGAACTCACTGAGATCGAAATAACGACTAACCTCGAAATCGAGAAAGGGGTACTTGAAGTGCTTTTATATTAGCTTCGGGTTTCCTGACTGTGTAATTAATATTTCACTTTTTCCAAAAGTCGTGGAAGAGCATGGAGTAATTGGTGTTCACCATATTAAAGTTGCATTTATTGTTTTGTTTCTCCGTAGTCATCACGACCTCAGAGTGATTGGGTTGTGTCCCAAAGAATAAGAAATGAATGAATATTTCGTCTCATGCATTTTCGAGCATTGAAAATTTTCACGACCTTGTTCTATACTTGACATGTTAAGGTAATTGTGGATGTGTCCTCTAAATAGGTCAAGTGAAGTGATGCAATCTCTTTCAGGAAATATTGATAACACTACAAAATAAGTTATTCAATGACACCTCAATTAACGACAAAATGGGATGTTTTAACGACTAGTAAATTAACACGTTTGGATTAATTTATTGCAACAACGATTTAAAAAGTAAGACATTGATGGTGAAATGCTCGAAGAAAAAAATTCTCATCTTAAACGGTAACTGATTTGAAATCACTACCAAAATTTGATCCGAAAAATTGCTACCTATCGTAACATCGGTTTTTATTTTTTTTACGTTTGAAGATAAATTGATATTTTAAACACAATTTTCAATTTTTTAGGAAAAATTCGGCGAATCTCCATAAAAATCATTTGAATGGTGATATTGAAGGGCCCTTTTTGAGGAGTTGAGCGAATTCGATTCTTCGTCGTTTTTCCTCAATATCGGTGAAAACCGCTGCGCGCTCTGTAGCGTGGTTTTTATACGACAAGTGTTAATAGTTGTTCGGGCCTGATCAAAATTGGGGTAAAAATAGGCACAGCCCCCTTCGTTATCACATATTCGCAAGTAATTATTGGAGGTGTTACATCTTTTTGGTGAATGAATGTGAAATTTGAACTTATCTGAATAAAATTGTATCGTGATTTCATCATTTGACGGTGTTATTTCTTCTTTGGTGAACTTTCCTATAATCCTTGCGAAGTAAAGTGTGAACCAGGGGTAGTGGAACAAAAATAAAAGACGAAATTCACTTTTTTCAAAAAAATTGTTGGAACTTTATGCAAAACGAAACGATTATGCGTACAAAAAAAAGTAACAAAATGTGGAACGAAACGAAATATTTCATTTGGTTTCCATTACAGTAATTTTACACGCTCCATTAATGATTTTTCCTTCATTTTTCAATGAAATATTCATTTGTTTGGTGCTCCTACTAAGATAATTTCAAGAAAATCACGTTAGAAAGCTACACATAGGAAAGTAACCACAGGATACATCTAAAGTTGATTTTTTTTTGTTTTTTTTTGCATTGAAACTCCTAAACGATTAAATAATGTAGTAACTAATAATCTAAAATTAATAATTTTAATATTTAAAAAAAAACTAATAAAAAGGTTAATAAACTTAATAATAAATCTCATCATAACAATTTCAATATTCTAAATAAATTTAAATTTTAAATTAAAATATTCATAACTAAATAAAAAATAAAAATTAAATAATTAAAAAATGAATTATTTAGATAAATTATCCTATAAAAAAAATTATTACAAAATTAGTAACAAAATAAATGTAAATAATATATTAAATTTTATATATTATATACATATAAGTATGCCTTCCCAACTCTACTATTTACGTTAACTTTCATTCAAAGTCACTGACTCTTAGGCTTTGAAGACCGATGTTATATTTTTCATATAACTCCAGAATTTTCATTGTTCTGACACATGCACTTCTATCAAGCTTTATTTTTTCCAAAATAATTGATTTTTTGTCAGATGTTTCATTCAGGATTATCTTGTTTGATAAAACTCAATGTAATTGGTGAGATTGGAAAGTCATATCGATTTTTTTGTAAATAACCTCAAGAAAGGCCCGTCGTTTAAAAAAAGGCCTATCAACGTATTTATTCCTCAGAGATTACTGAAAAAATCACATTAAAAAAAAACAAAACAACGGAAAATAAAAAGTAGAAAAGTGCGGCTACTAGATAAAACAAATCGCAGTTTCCCATTTCATCTTAAATCAAACTTATGCACAAAAATGCTCAGAAGGGTTGAAAAAATTGAAAATTTGCATTCTAATATGTGAAAAAAATGTTCGTCCTTGCTTTACTCGTGCAATTGTCGCCCTTCCAATTTTTTTTTTAAACATTTTTGCAAAAAACCATGTATGAGTAAATGACTAATGAGACATGTGCGTGGCAATAAATAATCTACACGTGAAAAATAACAGTCGCGTGGAAAAGAAACAGAGATAGCTAAAATCAACGGCTACTTTGTAGAGACTGCCCGCAAAATATTGACGGACGATTGTACGACGTTCATGAAACGTAAAAATGTAGCCAACGATAGGGGATAAACACTCCAAGCCGCCGGATTGATGGACTTTTGGGTTTGGCATAGGAATATGTACGCATCTTTGCGTACCCTTGTCGACAAATACCAAGGTGTCGAGTAGACCGCCAATGACATTGTATTCGTCTGCGTGAAAAAGAAAATTGAATCAGTGAGGATTGGTTGTTCGGATACGCCGCAAGGTGACAGAATAAGGTACGATGAATATTACATCAAATTACCATTTCGTCCAATGTTTCTCCAACCCAACAATAAGTAAAAATAACCAGCATTGAGGCGAAGAATACGGAGAGTTCCTTTAGCATCACAATGTACGAGTAAGTGTTCTGCAAATCGTAGAATTTGTGATATTTATTCAATATACCGGGTGTCTCGGTTGCTCGTGGACCCCCTCCAAATGAAATGAACTACTTTATTTCCAACATCATATCAAAAATGTTAGAAGTGACGTTAACAATATCGAATTGTAGGTCTTGTTCTTTGATAAATAACCAAATTCTCCAAATTGACTATTATCGGTTGCTAATCATGATTTATTCAGGCCGAAATCCTGTGATGGTCTCGACTAAATGAGCCACCCGGTGCGTGCAAGGGAGATAGTGCTAAAGTAATATAAATTTTATGTAGTACCGTCGTCAACAAGATATATGCATGAGTGACTCCCATAAATAACATGACTGGTAACAAAATATTAGCTATTGTTTCGTAATATCCCCGGAAATGTTCCACGGCTCTGCAAACAGTACGAAAAATACGGAATAAAGGAAAACACGGCAGGATTTTAGGGGAGCGCATATAAGAGTTTTACTACTTTCTGCATGTCTTGGACACCAATGGTGTGGCTTTCGTTCAACAGACATACACCACCAGGAATGAGTATGTTGCCTATATGCGCTCCTCAAAATTAAGCTGTAATTGTAAATTACTTGATGACATCTCGATAAGTGTGGACACAGCGTATGATGGTGCCTTTGAATTTACGTTCGAAGGAGACGTTAAATTCCGCAGTCACGTGGTCTTCTCCGTTAAGGGAACTTAGGTCGTGTACGATACGTTGCACCTCGTTATAACAAACGACTGCCCACAACAAGGGTAAAATCATTACGGCCTCGAACGTGAATACTACCGTACTACTTAGGACGCTGCATATAATGTTGAAAACCACATAAAATTCCAAAAATCCGTACTGCTCGACTTTTGGTAGAGGTATAAGGTAGTATATGTTACTCCTGACTTTACTTTCGTCGTAAAAAATTGCCACATCTGCCACGCAGCACAGATAAAAAGGCGCCAGTGATGATAAATAAAGTATAGGAACGTACAGTATCATTTTAGTATCAATGCGTTTTCCGCTTATGTACGAATCGACGGAATTTTCGGCGACGAACTTGTCTATCATCGCGATTGTTGATTCGATGAGGTGACGATTTGCATGAGTCATCAGCGCCACGGAGAACGTCAGTCCAGGACAAAAAAGTACAAACAACGTGTACATCTGTGTTAGAAGATCATCGTGTATGTAGAATTCGAAGAAAAACACTATTTCAATAATCTCCATTATTATGATAATTATGAATGCGAGAAAGAATAGTAACTTGGTGTGACGGTGGATGTGATCTGTGGTGTATATTTTGCCAAAGAAGCTGTACAGCAGGTATGCTTGGTTTGCCAGAGTGGTTTGATACCCGAAAATGTTGCATCTGCCGAGCATTTGATCGATGATTTTCTTAAAATCGTTGTACACGTTCATGATTGAGTATTTTTTTGAAATACCACTGAGTGATGAATTACCGCTGTCACGAAATAACCTCCGAACTGTCGAAAAGTCACTACTTTGCTTGGATTTGTACGTTGTCTTCGTGTTTAATGGCTTCGTAATTAATATTTGAGTAATTTTTGTACGAGACGTGAACGGAAACGAATGGGGTGTTCACCGTTTTGAAATTCTACTTCATATTTTACGTCGCTGTAATTGTCGTGATGTTGGGTTGATTGGAAGTTTAATTTTTAAGATAAGCCATGTCCCAATAAGTGAAAAATACGCTTGAACGTCGTCCTTAGCATTTTCAAGGTTGGGGAATCGTCTCCACCTTGTCGTGTTCTTGGTAATTCATATATTATTCGTGAATTGAAAGTAAATATCGGTGTGATCCTTGAACAGGTCAAGTGTAGCGATGGGATTTCTCAGTTATGAGAAATTTGACTAAATCAACCGAAAAAAAGAGCTTAGGGGCGTCGAAATCACAACCAAGCTCAATTATAAAAGGAGTACTTCTATTTCAACTTCGTGTTTCATAGTTTTATACTGGAAATATGGGCGTTTACCGTATTAAAATTCCATTTTATTTTTCACCGCTGCGTAGTCATCATGATCATGGACTGGTTGGGTAGTGTGTTGCAGATTGGGAAATGAGCGCATGTTTCGTTGTATGTATTTTTGAGCATAAAAAGTTTTCTTGACTTTGTCTTGTACTTGATATATTATTCGTAGTTGTGAAAAAAGCATTAACGTGACCAATAAATTTTGAATCTTTATTGGAAATAACAAAGTTTAATTCTTTAGTCAAGGAGACTTCACAATGACCGTTTTTCCGGACGATCTCCTTATACCACATTAATTATAAAAGAAAAAAAAAGCAGAAGCTTTTCAAACCGGGTTTTTCACGAACATATTAAGAAAATACCACCACAAAGAACCATTTTTACTAATTGTTCTACATGAAATAAGATTGAAAACCGTTAAAAGAGACTTAAAAATTATGTTTCGTGAGACTTAACAGCGGCGGGGGAAGTAAAAAGTCGATTTCCCCAAAAACGCATTATTTAGGCACCCATCATATGTATATGCCGAAGTACAACCTTCTAGGTCAGTTGAGAGGAGGGAGAGAGGGCTGCAGCATTAAAAACTGGCAAAAATGACCCAAAATCATGTTTTTTAAGGCTAAAAGGGAGTAGGGGTGAGGTGAAAAGTCGAAACCCCCAAAAGGCACTATTCGGGCACCCACTATTTGTACATGCTGAAGCATGACCTTTTAGGTTAATTTGGGGGAAGCAGCAACCATGACGCAAAATTTTTCAAGGTCAAATAATGAGAGGGGCTCCCTTCCTAAATGGTTTATAAGCTGATTTTTGGGTATGTTGTACCTATATTGATGCTCTATCGATTGGTTTATGTTTTAGACGTTTTTGATTTTTTCATCCCTCCTCCCCCCACCGTCTTGAAAAAAGCGACATCAAAATTTTGATCCAACATCATCCTCACTCTGGTCATCAAATAGACTCGCCAAAAGAATTCTATTACTCGAATTTGAACTTTTTTTGTTGAAGCCGATCCGAGTAAAACGCCAAAAACAAATTATGTATACTACAGATACACATATATATAAACTGACATCGAAAAAAATAGTCAAAATGGACTCCTGAGGTCCCAAAACAGATCTTGAGTAAGGTCCTACCCCAGTTCCCATCGTTTAACACAACGTAATAGCCTTGGTTTTTATTAAAAAATCCGGCTAAAAAGTCCCGAACCGTGAATTATGTTGAAATTATGCATAAATTAATGCTATTTTGTCTAGTCGTGAAAGATAAAGTAGAAGGTGCGTGAAAAAAAATCACCAGATGATTTAGACCGATGAGTGTTTCGAGGCAACGACTCGCAAAATATTAGCGGACGACTGTACGACGTTCATGAAACGTAAAAATGTAGCCAGCAAAACAGGGTAAACACTCCAAGCTGTCGGATTGATGGGTACCTGGGTCTGGCATAGAAATATGTACACGTCTTTGCGTACCTTTGTCGACATGTACCAAGGCGTCGAGTAGACAGCGATCGACATCGTGCTTGTCTGCGTAAAAAGAAATTGCGTCAGTATGGATAGGTATTTGGAATTAAAACAAGGTGATCAAATCAGATACGAGGTATTACCATCTCTGTCAATGTTTCTCCAACCCAGCAATAGATATACAAAATTTGCAGCGCCACCAAATATACAGAGAGTTCCTTCAAATCCACGATGTAAGAGTACGTGTTCTACCATTCAAACAATTGAGCATTTATTTATCATATGCGTAAAAGGCATTGCGCTAACTAATGTGATATGTATATATTCTGCAGAGTACCGTCATCAAAATATGAGTGTTAATGACTTCAAAGAACAACAAGAATGGTAACAAAATGCCGGCCATTGTTTCATAAAATCCTCGAAAATATTCGACAGTTCTGTAAAAGTTACAAACAGAAATGCAATAAAGAGAAATTACGAATTTAAGGAAGAGGGCATATCTCCTGAAGGCCCTTTCACGAAAAGATGCACCGAGGAAGCGAGCTTTTGGTGGTGCGACTCTCTCATTCGAGGGATCATTGGGACTGTGGTGATCATACTTTTGATGATACTTTGCCAGCAATCAGTGTAGCCACAGTGATAATTTGTCAGCAGTCAGTGTAGCCACAGTGACAATGTATCGAATATCCGTACCTTATGCTACTAACGATTTGCATATGTGTGCTCCCCGGCAATTATAAACACTACATCTAAATTAAGATAACCAACTATCCGCTGTATTGCCGGAATCCTGCCAGTAGGGACAATTGCCCACGCTGGGTACTTTTGAGTGCGCTGTAGTCGGATTTTTTTAAGTGATCGTACGGAAGAACCATGGGCCTGCAGTTAGAGACAAGCGCGAACTACTTGAAACGTTTCTTTTGCGTGATGCAATGTTTGAAAACGCGTCTACAGCGCTGCGGAGATCACCCAGCGGGAAAAATTGACCAATGTTTCAACTTAGATATAATGTCTATACTACATACGAAGGCGTAACTTGGAATTACTTGGTGACATCTCGATAAGCGTGAACACACCGTATGATGGTGGTTTTGAATTGGCGTTCGAAGTCGACGTCAGATGCCGCGGTCATGTGCAGATTTTCGCTGAGCGAACTCAAATCGTGTATGATACGTTGTACTTCATCGTGACAAACGACTGCCCACATTACGGGTAAAATGATTATGGTCAAGATTGCGAATGCCAATGAGCTACCTACTATTGCGGTTGCAATGTTGAACACCACGTATAAGCTCAAGGATCCATATTGCTCGATTTTTGGTAAAGGTATCATGTAGTATATGTTATTCTTGACCTTACTTTCATCGTAATAAATTGCCACATCAATCACACAGCCGAAAAAAAAAGGAAACGACGATGCTATGAAAATTACAGGGACGAGAAGAAATATTTTCGCGTTGATTTGTTTGCCGCTGATGGATGAATTTATGGAGCATTTGGCGACGAGCTTGTCCATCATTTGAATTGTTGATTCGATTGAGTAACGATGCGTGTAATTCATTACGACAATGGTGACCAGAAAAGTAGCGCAAAAAATTATAAATAAAGCGTACATCTGTGTTAAGAGATCCTCGTGTATGTAAAACATAAAGTAGAACACCAATTCAGCAGCGCCTAAAACTACTACAGATGCGAATGCGAAAATGAATAGTGATTTGGTGTGACGATGGAGCTTATCTGTGGTGTAAATTTTGCCTAGTAAGCTGTGCATTAGGTATGCTCGATTTGCCAGTGTGGTTTGGTACTCGAACATGTTGCCTTTGCCAAGTATTTGATCGATGATTTTCCTGATGTCTTGGTATACGTTCATGGCTGTGTAATATTTTGAAACGAAGAGGAACGAAAAAGAACTCACTAAGATCGAAATAACCACTAAACTTGGAATCGTAAAATGGGTATTTAAGGTACTTTTATATTAGCTTCGGGTTTCACTACTGTATAATTAATTATTCACTTTTTCCAAGAGTCGTGGAAGAGCATGGAGTAGTGGGTGTTCACCATATTAAAGTTGCATTTAATGTTTTGCTTCTATGTAGTCATCGCTACCGCAGAGTGATTGGGTTGTGTCCCAAAGAATAAGAAATGATTGAATATTTCGTCACATGCATTTTAGAGCATTGAGAATTTTTTCAACCTTGTTCTGTACTTGATATGTTGTTAATTTATCCGTATCCCAGGGTTAATGGGTGTGCCACTGTGTCTTCTAAACAGGTCAACTGAAGTGACGCAATTTTTGTATTGGAAATAACAGACATTACTGCTCCAATGGCTGTTGTCGAATTGATTCTCCCTTCATTTTAACGTGTAATTGAATTGATTCCTACCTCAGTTTGATGCGTAGTCGAATTGATTCCCAGCCTATTAGCGTTACCCAGCAGATACCACGAAGACGTTGGCTGAATCATCTCCAAAAAAATGTGGCGAGAGGCCTTGGAAACTATGACACCATAATTTCACGCTTAAAACAATTTTTTACTTTGTCGGAAAGAAGGAATGGGAGGCTGAAAAATATTTTCAAATACCTACTTCCTTCCAAAATCCCATTACCCTGTTGTTAATCCCAATTTTTGAATTTCCCTCCACCTACATTGAGACAAGTAAAAACAGCAACCACGTATGAGGGATTGGAGCCAGACTTCTCTAAAAGCTCCGTGTATTGCCACCTCAAAATCAATGAAGATTTCTGGGAAATCAGTTCGATTCCATGATTATCTCGCTTGCCTACATTTTAACTCCTCAGATTACGATAATTAAATTGGTCTTATCAACCAGTACACGCAATAATTACACAAATAAAGCGGGAATCAATTTACTATCTCTCGCTGAATGTAACATATACAGATACACTTTTTCAAGTCCATTTGAAAGAGACATTGGTACCGGAATATTCCATGTGTGTAGCTGTGCATTACTAGCAAGGGAACCTCTCGAAGTATCCGGCTCGGATTTGAACGGAAGTTTGATTATTGGAAAAAGCATGTAAAAAAATCCTCAAAACCGAAATTTCTGGCTGTCCAGTTTCAAATGAACGCATTCTGGAGCATTTCAAAGTTCCTGGAGAAAAATGAAAATTACATCGGAGGCTCCAGAATAGCTCGCCCAGGCGATTTTCGGATTCAGCGGGTCCAAATTAGAGGAAAAATAGTTTTTGCGCGATTTACAATTATTTTTCAAAATTATTTTTATTTCAGTTCCCTATTTTTAATAGAAATTTCGTAATATTCAAATTCCAAAAATTCGCCAAAAGTCTAAAAATTGACTTGAGCAGCTGAAATTTTGGTTTTGAGTTTTTTTTTTTACATACTCTTTCCAAAAATCCAACTCGTGTTCAAATCCAAACCGGACACCTTGAGAGGTTCCCTTTGTCAAAGTTTTTTTATTTTTTGAAAAAATTAATTTAAAACCTCAAACTATAAAATCAACTACTCATACAAGTTATCTCGCAGCAAGAACGACCGGCAAGATTTTTTGTTCGCAGCGCTTTTGCATCCGGCAAAGATAAATAAGACTGTATATTGATAAACTCAAATTAGGAAAAAGAAGAACTTTTTATTTAATGAAGAAAAAATTAATAAATGATGCTTTAATAAGCAATAAGCAACAACTGAAAAAAAAAATTTTTTATTTTAATGAGGAAAAAATAATAATTGTTGATGCCTTAATCAGCAACAACAGATTACAGCTTATCTTTCTTCCGAAAAATAAACACGAACGTAGTCATCGATTACTTAGTATTGACGTGATGTCACAGGTATTGAGATTTGTGTGTTGCAACGAGTGGTCCTTATGTAAAAGATAACAGAAGGTGCGTTGAAAGATCCCCGAGGGACAGTTGCGATCAACGGCTACTTCGCAGACGTCGTCGTTAGAATTTTCAAGGACCAGGAATTTTCTCGACCTTGTTGTGTTCTTGGTAATTCATGAATTAAAAATAAGTATCGGTGTGAACCTTGAACAGATCAGACGTAACTATGATGTTCCTCAATTATGAATCACTTTGCTGATTCAATCAAGAAATCACCGTTGTATTTAATATTTCATTTTTCCTCAAAATGGCCGGCGTTCTTTTATGCGCCGCAGATGTATTTTCTGATACTTAGAAGTATAATATTTCACCAAAACCACAAAAAATACAGCATCATACGGAAAAGAAGTGGTGCTCTTGTAAGCTACCGTGATGACTGAGGTGTAAAAGTTATTCCGCGCGTTTTTTAGTAACTAATTTATAAAGGGGGGAATCAGAAGGAGATTTTTCTCTTCCTTGGTGTAGCTGAAATTATGCTGACCATTGGGGGGGGGGCGTTTGATGCTTTTATGAAATCAAAAATAGTTTTCAAATGGATGATTCCATGTTTTAATTAAATATTGTATATCATAAAGTGAAGGTATTATTGCATGTTTCAATTTTCGGGTTGATAATAAAGTGTTGAAATGATAACAGATAAATCATTCAGAAATATTTGACTTATATTGATATTTCACATCAATAAATCATAAAATATTGTGATAAAAATACTAAAAAATCGTAAATCATTTATTTAAATGAGAAGAAATTATGAAAATCTGCAACTATATGCAGGGTGTTTCGGGGTAGAAGAAAGGCTTTCCACTTAGTAACTGTGCAACATAAATTGAATGTATGAGTGCATGTTTACTCAACTTGTGGTCTGCAGGGGCAGCAGTATGCGCTTGAATTTTTTCCCCTATTTCGTCTACTGATATTGAATAATTATAGCTCAATTACTAAAATAAATTCAAGTATGTGGTTTGTTCCTGTAGAATGAAAATTTGTCTTTCATGACTGGTCATTCTGACGAGTGTTTCTGTTTAGGGAAAGATCGTTCATGGTTGACGTTAACGTCGAGTGATTTGAAATAACAGGTATGTGTGGTGGGGGGGGGGGGGGGTGACAAATAGTTGAAATCGACGGCTACTTCGTAGAGACTGCTCTCAAAATATTAACGGACGATTGTACGACGTTCATGAATCGTAAAAACGTAGCTAGCGAAAGAGGATAAACACTCCAAGCCGCCGGATTGATGGAGTTCTGGGTTTGGCAGAGAAATATGTACACGTCTTTGCGGACTTTCGTCGACATGTACCAAGGCGTCGAGTAGACAGCGAACGACATAGTATCGGTCTGCGTGAAAAAGACGTTGAATCAGTTAGGATTGCTTGTTCGTGTACGCCACAAGGTGGCAAAAATAAGATGCGATGAATATTATTACCATTTCGTCCAATGTTTCTCCAACCCAACAATAAGTATACACGATTTGTAATAAAGCGAAGAATATGGAGAACTCCTTCAGCATCACAATGTATGAATGAGTGGTCTACGAATTGAAGACTTTGTAGTATTTTAATGTACCGGGTGTCCCGATTGTGTATTGGTCTTGTAAAATAAATTACTCTTTAACTTCATAGTATGAATGCTAGGATTGAGTTGAACGGTACCGAATAATTCATTTTGGTTTTTAATAACCAGATTCACTGTTGTTAGCCTACAGTCCAAACGGCAAGAAGTGCTCTAGAAACCAGATTTAGCTTGCATTTTTCGGGGGGGGGGGGAAGAAAAAATCAGTTGGATTCTGATAAATAGTGGTGGGGTAACCTCGAAAATCGGTATTTTGAATTTTTGTACAAGCACAAAGGAGGGCTGTAGCCTAAAAACAAGTTCTAATTTGAGCCAATTAATGAGTTTTCCTCGAAAGTAGTCTTGTGATATATCGAAATGGGTCAAAATTTCACAAGGAAATCAAAAATCCAAATAAGCTTCTTTTTGAGACAATTTTGAGTATATAACGCTGAGGTCTGAGTGGGTTTGTGAGTTTTTTTTCTCAAAAACGGTCTTGCAATGCATCAAAGTAAACTAAAATTTAACAAAAAAATCAAAAATAAAGTTAAAACTTTTTTTGAGTCGATTTTGAGCATATTACATCACGATTTGAGTCGACTTTCAGATTTGAGTAAGTCTTTAAGTTTTACCTTAAAATAGGTTAAAATTTTGCAAGAAATCCAAAAATCGTAATGAAATTTTTTGAGCAATTTTTTAGAATTTTTAGCTCAAATTTGAGTGAATTATTGAGTTTATCCTCAAAAGTAATCCTGAGATAGATTGTCGGTAGTTCTACTATTAGTGGACAGACAGTAGGAACGGAACGTGCCTTTATAACGTGCGTTTGTGTAGTGTATTTGGATAGACTTGGGGAAGCCCGGACGTGCCCGAGTAACCCGTAGGTCCGAGGAGAGAGGAATGACGGTAGTGCCCGAAGTGCTCGTGCGCCGTCATTGGAGAAGTGCGATGAAAGCGAACGTACCCGAGATTCCCGTGCGTCGCTTCGCAATCTCATAGGTGTTAAAAGGAATGGTAAAGAATAGAGGCATGTATTAGGTTACGAAGTAGACTACATTGATGGTGAACTGTTTGGCTATATCTATACTGTTTTTTAACGAAAAAGGAAGGAAAGGATTGCTCAGGAACAAATTTTGGTTTTGCCCTAAAATGCCTGTACTAATTGTTTAGTACGAAAACCTGTGAGGGCCCTGATACAATCAATCACGGTAGTGCTAAGGCGATATACTGAGTGTCCGGGTATCGATTAGCACCACTTTGCTAGCGATATAGTCAACTCATACTGCATAGGTTTAGGTATGCATATTTGCCGACCCTTTGAATTGAAGGGCCGGTGATATTGTTACCTCTCGGCAGCAATTCATCTATTCTTACCAAGTTTATGCCTTTGGAAAGCTAATTTTGAGTTGATAATTGCACTAGGTGGTCAAAGAGATTCATCCAATATTAAATATCAGAAAAAACGTGTTCCATTCTTGACTTTTTTTAATTTTTGAGGAAATCACGCAAATCGAATTCTTTTACCTCATTGTTAAAATTAAGAATAGCCATTGTACTTCATGTAAACCTACAGCTATAAAATAGGATTGTAATTCGATGAAAATTTCGACAGAGCATATCGCTGCCCTTTTAATTTACAAGGCCCGACAATATTCATACATGAACCTGGTGTAAGTTAAATATCGCTGCGTAAGGGAAGCTAATCTGTAGCGAGACACCCTGCAAGTGCTAAGTAGAAATTTTCTGTCGTACCGTCGTTAGAATATAAACATGGACGACTCCCATGAACAACAGGACTGGTAACAAAATATTAGCCATTATTTCATAATATCCTCGGAAATATTCGACGGCTCTGCAAAAGGTATGATTAATATGAGATAAAAATTACGTCAGGATTTTAAGGCAGCACAGGTAGGAGTTTTGATCCTTCTTGTATGCCCTCAACTAGTAGCGATTGGTTAGCCTATATGTGCTCCTCGATAATTAAGTTTTTATTGTGATTACTTGATGACATCTCGATAAGCGTGGACGCAGCGTATGATGGTACTTCTGAAATTGCTTTCGGAGATGTTAGATTTCGCAGTCACGTGATCGTCTTGGTTAAGTGAACTTAAGTCTTGTACGATACGTTGTACTTCATTATGACAAACCACTACCCACGTTAGAGGTAAGATCATCATGGTGATGTAGGTGAATATTACCGTACAACCTAATGTAGTGCATACGATGTTGAAAATCACGTAAAATCCCAGAGATCCGTACTGCTCGAGTTTTGGGAGAGGTATAAGGTAATATATGTTACTCTTGACTTTACTTTCGTCGTAGAAAATTGCCACATCTGCCATACAGAAGAGTAAAAAAGGCAACAATGATGATAAGTATAATATGGGTACGTACAGTACTACTTTCGTATCGATTCGTTCAACGCCGATGTACGAATCGATGATGGGATCTGTTGCGACGAATTTATCTATCATCGCGATTGTAGATTCGATGAGATGACGATGTGTATGGCTCATGATAACAATGGTGACCATTAAGGCGGCGCAAAAAACTGTAAACGAAGCGTACATCTGCGTTAAAAGATCTTCGTGTATGTAAAATAAGAAGTAGAATATGGTTTCAGCAATGGCCAACAGTATGATAGAAGTGAATCCGGTAATGAATAGCGACTTGGTATGACGATGGATTTTATCTGTGGTGTATATTTTGCCTAGTAAGATGTACATGAGGTATGCTTGATTTGCTATTGTGGTTTGATACTCGAACATGTTGCGTTTGCCACGAATTTGATCGATGATTCTCTTGATGTCTCGGTATACGTTCATGGCTGTATATTATTATATTCGGTATCGCGAACAAACCTCGAAGCTTCGAACAACTGAACTGGGAATTATCAAACGAGTTAACTTCGTGTTTCATGGCTTCGTAATTAATATTTCAATAATTTTTGAACGACTCGTGGACAGGAATAAAGGGGATGTTTGCCGTTTTGAAGTTCTCCTTCATGTTTTACGTCGCTGTGACTCTGGTGATGCAGGATTAATTGGTATGTTAATTCTCAACGAAGGACATGTCCCAATAAGTGAAGAATACGCGTGAACGTGGTCGTTAGCATTTTCAAGGTCGGGGAGCTGTTTCGACCTTGTTTTATCCTTGTTAAAACGTAAATTATTTGTTACTTGAAAGTAAACATTGTTTTAGTCATTGAATAGTATAGGTCGAATGCAACGATAGAACCACAACGAATTATAAGGTCATCTTCTAGATAAGGATGGTCTCCAAAGCTACGGTAATGAATTGTACTGCGCATCTTTGCTGACCTAAACATTTAATTTTCATTTTGTTTTGAGGGTTTCTGCGAGAAATCGGAAAATTGACGGATTTGGCAAAGAACTTTTTGGTTGTTTTCAGTGTAGAAGGATCTGCGGAAGGAGGAACTAGATGGGGTCTTTCTCTACCTTTGGGTGTTGCTAAAATTTCCCCGCTTGTTTAGATAGTTCCATAGACAGCTTTCTAGATGGCGATTGGTGAAAGGATTGCTGCGACAGGGCAGACTACCTCGTAAAAGGTAAAGCCCGCGCGTGCAGAGGATATAGGACACCTATAGGACAAGGCATGTATTCAGGGGTATCATTACCCGCTGAAGTTTTACTATCTTCTGTTACAATGCCATTGCGCTGGGTGTTTGATGTTACACCGAGGGAAAGAATAGTTCTTGATATTTCGTCGAAGGCTATTTCAAGCACTGAAAATTTTCCTGACCTTGTTCTGTATTGATGTGTTATTCTTCGCCCAAAGTAAATAGGTGTGTCATCGTGTCCTTTGAATAGGTCAAGTGAAATGACGCAGTTTTTATTTTGGAAATGACAGAATTTGTCGCTTTAATCGTCAGGACTTCACAAGGACGGCCTTAATTGAGAAGCTCGCTTGTTATGCGTGACTTTGTATTGCATTTTTTATGACAAAATATTCTAATTTCGAATTAGTATATTGATATTTTACACAAAATCGTCTTGGTGATGTAAATACTCTAAAGCCGTGAACCAAACACACGAATGAGTCGAAAATGATGATCTATTGATCATTCGACCGTATTCCCTTCCGTAATCTTAGTAACCACATTGATTAGTGCCTTTGGTTTCAGAACTTTATATGACACGTGAAAAAAAAATCTTAAAATACCAAACATTAATGATTTACTTAAATGAAACTAAATATTGAAGCAGGTATTCGTCGGGGATTTACCCTTCGAAGAGCATTCGGCCATATTCTTCGAATTCTTTGTGTATGTCCTCGACGACAAATCGTGTTGTGATAAGTAGTCCCTAGATAAAAAATAAAATAAAATTCAAATCGACGACTACTTCGTGGCGACAGCCCGCAAAATATTAGCAGACGATTGTACGACGTTCATGAAACGTAAAAACGTAGCTAGAGAAACAGGATAAACCCTCCAGGCCGTCGGATTGATGGAATTCTGAGTTTGGCAGAGAAATATGTACACGTCTTTGCGGACTTTCGTCGACATGTACCAAGGCGTCGAGTAGACAGCGAACGACATAGTTTCGGCCTGCGTGAAGAAGACATTGCATCGGTTAGGATGGGTGTTTGGGAACGACCCGTGGTGATGGAATAACGTGTGATTAATGGTATTACCATCTCCGTCAAAATTTCTCCAACCCAGCAATAAACATACAAAACTAGCAGCGCAAGCAAAAATACGCAGAATCCCTTCACCATCACAATATACGGGTAATTGCTCTGCAAACCAAAGAATTGAGCATTTACTTAGCATATGTACGAAGGAGAATCTGCTAAGTAAAGTTAATACGAATTTTCCACGCTACCGTCGTCAAAATATGGGCATGAATGACTGCAAACAACAACAGAAATGGCAACAAGATGCTGGCCATTGTTTCATAAAATTCTCGGAAATATTCGACAGTCCTGTAAAAGTTACAAACGAAAATGGAATAAAGAGAAAACACGATTATAGGAGAGCCCACATAAGATTTTTCATAAATCGCGTTGAACACGTCACAGCAGAGAGATACTGCCTTGGTAAGAGAAAAGTAAGGTGCTCCTGTTTAAAGCCTCATTTGGAATTAAATCGGACTGAAGGAGTTATGATGGGAGGATATCCAAGAGGACATACATCCCGAAATGCCTTGCCAATGTAGTAATGCGCTGGGATTCCGAACCTTGGGCTGCCAACGTTTGCCTATGTGTGCTCCCCGGTTACCAAGTTGTAGTTTGAAATTACTTGATGACATCTCGGTAAGCGTGGACACATTGTATGATTGTGTTCTTGAATTTGCGTTCGAAGCCGGCTGGAAACTGCTCTGCCACGTTGAGGTTTTCGCTGAGCGAACTCAATTCGTGTACGATATGTTGTATTTCGTTATGACATACGACAGCCCACATCAAAGGTAAAATGACTGCGATCAAGATCACGAATGGTGATGTGCCACCTATCACTGCCAATGCGATGTTGAACACCACGTACAAGCTCAAAGATCCATATTGTTCGATTTTTGGTAAAGGTATTGTGTAGTATATGTTATTCTTGACTTTACTTTCATCGTAAAAAATTGCCACATCTATCACACAGCCGAGAAAAAAAACCAACGTCATCGTGAGGTAGGTTACAGTAACAAAAAGCAGTATTTTCATATTATTCTGTTCACCGCTAACGCATGATTTGATGAGACGCCTCGCATCGAGTTTATCTATCATTTTAATTGTTGATTCAATAGATTGATGATGTTTGTAATTCATAATGACGATGGTGGCCGTAAAAGTGGCGACAATAACTACAAATAACGCGTACATCTGTGTTAAGAGGTCTTGGTGTATGTAAAACAAAAAGAATAACACGAATTCAGCAGTGCCCAGTGTTATAACAGAGGTGAAAGTGATTATGAAAAGGGATTTGGTATGACGATGGATCTGATCTGTGGCGTATATTTTACCCAATAAGCTGTATAGCAGGTATGCTTGGTTTGCCAATGTCGTATGGTACTCGAACATGTTTCGTTTGCCGAATATTTGGTACGTGATTCTTTTGAGGTCTTGGTATATGTTCATGGCTGTGTATGATTTTGAAACGAAGAGGAACGAAAAAGTACTCTCGGAGATCAAAATCACAACTAAACTCGGAATTGTAAAACGGGTACATAAAGTACTTTCATGTTAATTTCGGCTTTTGTGGCTTTATAATGAATATCTCATCGATTTTCCGAGACTGGTAGAAGAACATGGAGGAGTGGGTGTGCACCATGTAACCATCATGACCTTATAGTGATTGGGCTGCGTCCCAACAAATAAGAAATTAACGAATTTTCGTTAAAAATTTTCGTGACCTTGTCCTGTACCTGATATGTCATTCGTAACCTAAAGTAAATGGCTGCGTAGTTGTGTCTCTGAAATAGGTCAAGTGAAATGGAGCAGTTTTTGTATTGTAAATAACAGGCTTCGCTTGTTATAAATGACGTCGTATTGCATTGATTATGAATGACGAAGTATTTCAATTTTGAATTAGTATATTGAATATTGCTATCGATTTCATGAAGGAAATCACGTTGGTAGTATAAATAATTGGACCGTTATGCCCCATTGCTGCAGTGGACCACTGTTACCATTGTGATGTGAAAAACAGAAATCCTGCAAGCATTTGACGATATTGTTACGAACAATACGTCCGCATAGGTCAAAAATGGAAGAGGGGTCAGCCATCGAGGGTTACTGAAGCATTGCTTTGCGAACAATTTAAAAAAATAACTCAACTTCAGTTTTTCTACTCTCTATAATTGATCAGTTACTTGAAAGAAACTAAATAATCATTAACTACGTGTTACAAACAATGCGAATATTATTAAAATCATTAAATAGGTGCGAAATGAGAAATTATTGACTGTTTTTTTTCTTCCCTCAAGAAAACCGCTGTTAATTTCTAACCTTGAGTTGTTTCAATAATTGTAATAGATGTTTGTAGAAGATCGGCGTGATATAAGAGATCATCTCCTCTGTAATCAAGATTAAAGTCGATGACTATGAACAAAGAGTATATTCTAAAGAAGTGAGTACTTCGTAGCAAACGAATTGAGCTTGGAAGTAAAGCTATAGCGTTAAAGATTTCCATTTCTGGCTGCGGGTGATGTTGGTATTAAGTGCCCTGTGTATGTCCTCGACGGCAAATGATGACGCGAGTATAGCCTCTAGATAAGAAATAAGAGGAAATTCAAATCGACGACTATTTCGTGGCGACAGCACGCAATATATTAACAGACGATTGTACGACGTTCATGAAACGTAAAAACGTAGCTAGAGAAACAGGATAAACCCTCCAGGCCGTCGGATTGATGGAATTCTGGGTTTGGCAGAGAAATATGTACACGTCTTTGCGAACTTTCGTCGACATGTACCAAGGCGTCGAGTAGACAGCGAACGACATAGTATCGGTCTGCGTACAGAAGACATTGCATCAGTTAGGATGGGTGTTTGAGAACGACACGTGGTGATGGAGTAACATGTGATTAATGGTATTACCATCTCGGTCAAAATTTCTCCAACCCAGCAATAAACATACAAAATTAGCAGCGAAATCAGAAATACGCAGAATTCCTTCAGCATCACTATATACGGGTAAGTGCTCTGCAAACCAAAGAATTGAGTATTTACTTAGCATAATGTGCGAAGGATAATCTGCTGAGTTAAGTGATATGGTTAATACGAATACGAATATTCCACGCTACCGTCGTCAAAATATGAGCATGAATGACTCCAAACAACAACATAAACGGTAACAAGATGCTGGCCATTGTTTCGTAAAATCCCCGGAAATATTCGACAGTTCTGTAGAAGTTACAAACGAAAATGAAATATAGAGAAATCACGATTTAAAGAGAGCCCACATAGGATTTTTCATAAATCGCGTTGAACACGTCACGGCAGAGAGATACTGCCTTGATAAGAGAAAAATAAGGTGCTCCTGTTTAAAGCCTCATTTGGAATTACATCGAACTGGAGGTGTTATGATGGGAGGATGTCCAAGAGGACATACATCCCGAAATGCCTTGCCAATGTAGTAATGCGCTGGGATTCCGAACCTTGTGCTACAAAGGTTTGCCTATGTGTGCTCCCCGGTTGCCAAGTTGTAGTTTGAAATTACTTGATGACATCTCGATAAGCGTGGACACATTGTATGAAGATGTTCTTGAATTTACGTTCGAAGCCGGCAGGAAACTGCTCTGCCACGTTGAGGTTTTCGCTGAGCGAACTCAATTCGTATACGATATGTTGTATTTCGTTATGACATACGACACCCCACATTAAAGGTAAAATCAGTATGATCAAGATCACGAATGGTGCTGTGCTACCTATGATTACGGTTACAACGTTGATAACCACGTATAAGCTTAAGGATCCATATTGTTCGATGTTTGGCACCGGCATAATGTAGTATATGTTATTCTTGACTTTATTTTCATCGTAAAAAATTGCCACATCCACGACACATCCGAGAAAAAAAGGCAACGACATCGCGAAGAAGGTTACAGCAACAAAAAGCAGTACTTTCATGTTTATCTGTTCACCGCTAACGCACGAATTGATGAGACGTCTGGCAACGAGTTTGTCTATCATTTGAATTGTTGATTCAATGGAGTGACGATGTGCGTAATTCATTATGACGATGGTGGCCGTAAAAGCGGCGACAAAAATTACAAATAACGCGTACATCTGTGTTAAGAGGTCTTCGTGTATGTAAAACAAAAAGAAGAACAGGAATTCAGCAGTGCCCACTATTATAATAGATGCGAATGTGATAATGAAAAGGGATGTGGTATGACGATGGAGCTTATCTGTGGTGTATATTTTACCCAACAAGTTGTACAGTAGGTTTGCTTGATTAGCCAGTGTGGTTTGGTACTCGAACATGTTCTGTTTGCCAAGTATTTGATAAACGATTTTCTTGAGGTCTTGGTACACGTTCATGGTATTGTGTTATTTTTAAAAGAAGAAGAGAATCAAATATTCTGTATCACAAAAAAGGAACTCGCAAGCGTCGAGATCACAGCTAAACTCGGAATTGTAGAACAAGTACTTCTATATTAACTTCGCGTTTCATGGCTTTGCAATTAATATTTCAATTTTCATACGAGTCCAGGACAAAAACGAAAAGTGGGTGTTGACCGTATTACAATTCTATTCTATTTTTCATTTGGGTGTAGTCATCATGATCTTAGTCTGCTCGGGTTGTTTAAAAACGAAGGAATTTTTTCTATGTATTTAAAGTAATTATTGCGTGATCCTTAAATAGATTGGTCAAATAAAACGACGCAGTTTCTATATCGGAAATTGCAGGTTTTGCTGCTGCAATCAAGGTTACTTCACAATGAAGGTCGAAATGTGGAAGGTCACTTTTTAAAGATGACCTTATTCCGCGTTGGTTGCGAAGGAAAACATTTCTAATGCTTGAATTATATACATATATTGATATTTCAAATATACATTGAGACTTATGTGCTACATTAAATGGTTCATACGTGCAAGACTACTACAGGTGCAGGGAAATAGAATAAATATAGTTTAAATCAGAAACTACTTCGTAGCGACGACCCGCAAAACATTAGCGGACGATTGTACGACGTTCATGAATCGTAGAAGTGTAGCCAGTGACAGTGGATAAACCCTCCAAGCCGCCAGATTGATTGAATTCTGAGTTTGGCATAGAAATATATATACGTCTTTACGTATCTTAGTCGACATATACCAAGGTGTCGAGTAGACAGCGAACGACATTGTGTTTGTCTGCGTGAAAAAGAAATTTCATGTATGAATATGTGTTTAGAAACGTTGCTAAGTGAAGGAATAAGATATACCATCTCATTCAACGTCTCTCCAACCCAACAATAAATATATATCATTTGTAGCAGCGAGAAGAGAGCAGAGAATTCTTTCAGCTTCACTATGTACGAATGAGTGGTCTGCGAATCGGAGAATTGACGGTATTCATTCGACATAATGTGCAAAGAAAATTGTGTCAAGTATTGTTTATATCGTGGTAATAATTATAAATTTTCTAAAATACCGTCATCAAGATGAAAGTATGAACGACTTCCATGTATAAGACGACTGGCAATAGTATATTCGCCACTGTTTCGTAATATCCCCGAAAATATTCGATGGTTCTGCAAATGTAACGAAAAACATGGAATAAAAAGACACACCGTCGCAATATTCGAAAAACTCTCAAAAGAATATTGTTAAAATAGTTTAAAAACGACCATAATTTGTTTAAAATCGCATAAAATTGCACAAAATTGTCAAAATGCTGTTACAATTATTCAATTTTTGCTCAAAATTGCATAAAAGTTGTGCAAAACAATTAAACTAATGTAACATTCGGTTACAATAGCAAAAAAACTATCACACTGTTGTTAATGTTGTTCAAAATTGTCCAACACTTATTGAAAGTTGCATAAAAACCGTTAAATTGTTGTGAAAATTATTCAAAATTGTTCGATATTTATTCAAAATTGTGTGAGAACTGTTAAAATGTTAAAATAGTTTAAAATTCATGAAAATCTGTTCTAAATTATACAAAAATTGCTAAAATGATGTTAAAATTGTTTAAAGTTGTTCAATGTTTGTTTAGAATTGCACAAAATAATCAAAACGATGAAATAATTGTTCAAATTGTTCAATATTTGCTCAAAGTTGCAGAAAAACTATAAAAATGTTGATAAAGTGGTTGGATTTAATCAAAATTTGTTTAAAATTAATTAAAATTGCACAAAACTGTCAAAATGTTGTTAAAATTGTTTAAAGTTGTTCAATATTTGTTTAGAATTGCACAGAAGAATCAAAATGTTGTTATAATTGTTTAAAATTGTTCAATATTTGCTCAAAATTGCAGAGAAATTATAAAAATGTTGTTAAAATAGTTCAGAATCAATCAAAATTGGTTAAAATTGCAAAAAATTGTCAAAATGTTGTTAAAATAGTTCAAAATTGTTCGTTATTTACTCAAATTTTGCGCAAATATTGTGGAAAACTAATAAATTAACAAAAAATCAGTAATTTTTTTCATTATTGTAATCGATTTGTGCTAATTTTGTGCAATTTGTAGCAAATAACATTTTTACAATTTTGCTCAACTTTAAACAATTTTAAAAGGAGTTTGATCAATTCCAAACTGTTTTAACAACATTTAAACAGTTTTTATGCAATTAAAAGCGAATTTTGAATAATTTTAAATAATTTTAACAACATTTCAACAATTTTGCGTAATTTTAAGTAATTTTAGATGAATTTTGATCGCTTTTAAACTTTTTTAGCAACAATTTTAACCGAAACTTTAATCAATTTAATCGTTTGCACGACTTTCGCGCAATTTTAAGTAATTTGGGACAGATTTCTATCATCTGTAAACTATTTTAACGGTGTTTTAACAGTTTTTATGCAATTCTGAACAATTTTAACAACATTTTGACAGTTTTTATGCAATTTAGAGTAAATATTGAACAATTCTTCACAATTTTACGTATCATAAGTATTTTAACAGCGTTTTGAGAATTTTGTGTACTTTGGGACTGTTTTAAACAGATTTTGATCGGTTTTGAACTATTTTAACAAAATTTTCATAGCTTTTTTTGCAATTCCAACCAAATTTTTCATAAAGTTGATCTTTTTACTCATTTCTGCGTGATTTTTAGCCAATAATAATCAACTTAAGTCAATCTTAACAACTTTTCAACTATTTTTATGCAACTTTGTGAACAATAATTGAACAATTTTGATACCATTTTGACAATCATGTTGAATTTTAAGTAATTTTAAATAAATTTTGATCAATTTGAACTATTTTATGAACATTTAAAAAATTTTTTACTATTCTCATCAAATATTGAACAACTATAAATAATTTTAACGTCATTTTGGCAATTCTTGTGCAATTACAACCAAATTTTTCATCGGTGTAATCGTTTTGTGCGACATTTTGAACGAATACTGAACAACTTTGAACATTTTTGACATTTTGACAATTTTGTTGTATTTTAAGATTATGTGTAATTCAAAATTACTTGACGACATCTCGATAGGCATGAACGCATTGTACGATGGTAGTTTTAAATTCATGTTCAAAGGAGACTTGAAGTGCCTCTATCGTGTGGTCGTGAAGATTATCGCTAAGCGAACTCAAATGATGTGCGATGCGTAGTACTTCGTTGTGACAAACGATAGCCCACATTAAGGGTAAGATCATTATGATTGTGGATCCAAACACTACCGTGCTACCTGCTATGGCGCATCCGATGTTGAAAACCACGTACAATCTTATTGATCCATACTGCTCGAGTTTAGGTAGAGGTATAATGTAATATATGTTATTCTTGACCTTGCTTTCATCATAAAAAATTGTCACATCTAGCACACAGGCGAGAAAAAAGGGCATCAGTGATGCTGCGAAAATTACGGGAACGTACAGTAATACTTTCGTATCGATTCGTTCACCTCTGGTGCCCGAATTGATGGAATTTTTGGCGACAAGCTTGTCTATCATTTCAATGGTTGATTCGATGAGTTGACGATGCGCGTAAGTTGTCAGTACAAGGAAGGATTGAAAAGCAGCGCAAAAAGTGATAAACATGGCGTACATCTGTGTTAAAAGATCTTCGTTTTTGTAAAATAAGACACCGAATGTTGCTTGAGAAACACCTAATGCCATCATTGATGCAAAAGCGAAAAGCAGTAGGAACTTGGTGTGATGATGGATCTTATCTGTGGTGTATATTTTGCCGAATAAGCTGTACAGAAGGTATGCTTGATTTGCTATTGTGGTTTGATACTCGAACATGTTACGTTTGCCCAGTATTTGATCGATGATTCTACTGAGATCGTTGTATACGTTCATGGTTGTCTGTTATTTTGAAGCGAAGATTCGGTATCGCGAAAAAACATTCGAAGCGTCGAAATCACTTCTAAGCTCGGAGCTGTAAAACGAGTACTTCTATATTAACTTCGTGTTTCGTGGCTTCGTAATTAATATTTCAGTAATTTTTGTACGAGTCATGGACGAAAATGGAAAAATGGGTGTTCGTAGTATTAAAATTCTATTTCATTTTCTACTTCTACGTGGCCATCATTGAGGTAATGAAAAATGAATGAACATTCCGTCGAATGCGTTTTCGAAGATTGAAAACCTTCACGACTTTGTTCTTTGGTGATATAAAATACGCATAAAGTAACACGTACACGTGGAATACTTGAATGAAGTACTATATCATCGCTTATGGTATTTTTGGTAAATACTCTACGATCGTAATTAAATTACTGGTAATTTACGATAAATTACCCGTATTTACATGAAATTACTGGTTAATTACCTGTAATAACAAGTAAATTTTTCGTAATTAGCGGTGAATTACCTAATTTACGTGTAAATCACTCGTAATTACCGGGAAATTACCTAAAATTACCGATAAATTCCCATAATTACCTGTAAATTACACGTAATTACCGTAAATTGCTCGTAATTACCCATTTCTGTTATTTTTTGGTGGTTTGAATCGATTTTCAATATTGAAAACTAAAAACAATTTTTTGCACCATTGTTGAATAAAATGATTAAATTTTTTCATTACAAAATAAATCGTAATATCTTTAATCGAGATATAATGTGGTACGGTTTATTAAGCAGGACTTAATTTTGCTTTTTTCTTCTCTTGCTTCGCAATTTTCGATGAATCTTCTGAACTTCTGTACAGCTCTGATCGTTTTTTTGATGGTGAGAAGAATTCTTCTGTCGATTGTTCATGGTTAACTAGTACACTAAGGAGGTCGATCTGTAATTTTTGCATTTTTACTTTGGCCATTATCCAATCTATGATGGAAAGAGTCGAGTCGTCAAAGGGTGTTTTTTTTTTAAATGCATATACGATGTCTCGTAGTGTCTTAGGTCTTACCATAAAAAGGTAGGTCTCTCGTATTCGAAGAATCTGCAAGAAAAAGATAAGGTACAGGATACAAGTGAATAATCGAGGAATATTTGTAGAGTGAAGGTGTTTCTTACCAACAGCGCAAGTGTATGTAACACAGGATTTAAAGTCTGTGAAGGAATCTGCATACGTGAGATTTTCATGTTACTATGTGTTTCTTATCACGTTGAAATATTACCATAAACATACTCGTTAATTTTAAATCAAAAAGTAATTTAACGTCTGGCGTGGTAAGATGGATTTCATTTAATCTGGTATAAATCATTCTGTAAGTTTTGAACCAAATTCTTCCCATTGCTTCTAATTCTGGGATATCTGAAGGTAGATGGAAAAAAAGGCAGAAAAAAGTTATAACAGTTCCTTATATTGTCAACATTCCAAGTTACATGTAATGTCTGGAATAAGCAACTTACTTGTCACTTTTCTGAGTTTACAAGCTAGTAAAATAACTCAACTAGTTGATTAAGGAGGATCTCAGTACTCAAATTGATAGAAACGTCATAAAGCGGATATTTACTTGCGAAGAATATATCTGCTCTTGGAACGAGGCTGAAAGTTTGCAAATCTGTACCTGAAAGGAGCACCTTGGATAAAAATGCAGACAGACATACTGACAAAACTTATTACCTCGAGATGGATCTAAGCTGACTATTTGGGACATAAAAGTCTGCTCCATTTTTAGGAACCATTTTTGGGTACATGTTGTTAAGCAGTCAAGACGGGCTGTAAATAGCACGAAAAGAGGTAATGCGTCGATATGATCACCCCACGAGTGGAAGATTTGAAGGAGTGTAAGCTCACTTGGCGTTTCATCAGCGTCGTTGAGTTTCTGTGAATTGCATAGTCCTGAAATGGTCCCAAGATTGAATTTAATGTTGCATTGAAAAATATACTATACTCGATGAACGGATGATTACCATAAACAAACGCGGAGAATTCATCGATCGATGATATATCTGTGGCATATCCTGGTTCTGTTGAGGTCTGGCCGATGTCTTCGATTGATGTGCCTGTAACCTCTTTTGTGTCATGTTGAAATGATGGATCTTCTTGGGGGTGATTTTTCAAATATTCTAACTGGCTTAATTGGTTGATACCGAGGTCGTAGAAGTGCTGAAATGCTGGTGAATTTTTATGGTAGAGGCAACTCCTAACGTAACTGCTTCCGTTGGTATCTACGGTTTTAATTTTTTTCATCATTTTATCAAATATATAATAAATGGAAAGAACCAAACGCGATGCAGTCGCCATTTCGAGATATACTTGAAGTTTCGTATACAACCTGTATGGGGCTCCTTTTTGCATTCTGGTAAAACACCACTTGGGCTTTTTTTGGAACAGAAAGCTTAAAAGCAGGAATATGAAGATGAGTGTACAAAATGAGGAAATATTTTGAATTTGAAAGGTAGTGAATAAGTGAAGATGTAGACTTGATGTCATTCTATGAGATATACCTCTTAAAATGTCTTCGCTAGCCAACTCAGAGTTTTTCTCGGATTTTGGAATCACGTCGCTGCATTTTGACAAGCATTGCCCAACATCTGTAATCAAATCGAATAGAGATGTACCTCTTGGTCTCACTTCTATCATAGTAGTTTGCAAAATTGTATTTATCAACGTGGAAAGTAAACGACTCACTTTGACGATTTTCATCAGCTAGAAGAAGTATTTAGAAATGAAACAAAATTGAATAAAACGAAGGGTATTCTACTTGGAGGAAAAATACAGTGCACAACTTACGAGGAGGCGTCTTCTGTGGACATGTTATGAATGGGAAAGCTACTCAACAAGAAGTGATGTTGAAATAAAAACAATTTCCATTAATTAGTCATTTCAATATTGAAGAAAAATATATTAAATGTTCATACTTCGTACCACTTATCGAGTAAAGTACTAGTACTAATGTTATCTTTTCGTTAATCATTTTCGCAAATTTTAATTTCATTAAGAAGAAGTTACAAAAGTGATTCATGTAGATGTTTCACTCTGTGAAGATTTTTTTTATTGCGAAATTTCTGGTGTTCTTGGGTTTGTCGCGAAAAACATGTGTAAATATTACGAGTCATGTTTACTTTTAAATAGATTACGTCATCGAACATCATGTTGTCGTGTAGTGTCTGTATTCTTTTTAGAATTTTCAATGTTTCAACTACGATGTTTAAATTTCGAATATTCGTCGGCAGAAATCGATGAATAATGAATAGAACAGGGTTGTATGAGTCAGAATGAACCCCTGACAATCCTGTTATTTTCCCAAGAGGTGCGTTTTTTCTAGAATTTTTCGAATTTTGTCATAATTTTTAGAGTACTTCCCCTTCGCATCTTTTTTTTTGTACTGAGTCGATAAATATGAGAGAACTTCCCTTTTCAATCTTGTTACTGAGTCAAGTCATGAGAGACTTTTTGCTTCTGAAATAACGTTATTTTCAATATGGTTTCAGTTTCCGAAAAAATTTACGAGACTGAATTGAGAAACTGAAACTGAACCCATATCCAAATTTACGTTATTTTATCAAAATTAAGGTTATTTTTGTAGAATGCAAGTACTCTTAATGCGTTTTTAATGAAGGTTTATTGAATATTTTTCCAAGAGAAGTTCTTTGAACCTTGACCTTGGATAATTTATAATTTACAACTTTCTAATGAATATTTAAGTATTCTTAAATAGGACATTTACAAAAAAAACCTCAGCAAAATCTTCATGAACTATTTGACGGTTTTATTTGAGGGGTTGAAATATTGATGAAATGAATTATTAATATCGATATAATTCGATTACTCGAAGTAACACGTCGAACATGAACATAACGAGCTTCCATAGAAGGTAATACCTCAACAAAAGGAACACTTTATCCACGACGTACATTCTGAAAATAAAACGGTGTCATTGACCTTATTCAAATCCTGCGCTGGATATTGTGATAATAAAAATGAGATACTATTACATATTAAATCTTATTTTTGAAGCGGGTATCGTTTTGTCGTCTTCTTTGAATATATAACGTCTGGATGCTAAGGTCGCGTCGTCGAAATACTTTTGTAAGTCTACATCCTTTTTCATAATGACGGGAAAAACCCTCTTATCGGCGTCACTAAGTTTTCCTTCAATTTGGAATATTTTCTCGTTGGAAAATAACCAATCCCCTTTGCTGAAATATCGTAAAACTTGTTCGCCATGTCTGAGTTTATCTTGGACTCGTACGAGGCTGAAACATCGACGTTATTTATCTCACCTCGAGATACAGTTTGTGCAGGATGTTGGAAAAGTAACTTACAACGGTGGTCGACCAATCAGTTTCATTATGAAATCGATCACGTAAGCGGGTAGGTAATGAAAGAAGATAGATTTGAGTTCGTACTCGAGAACGCTTCCGGTGAACCCATTTCTTGGCGGATACCAAAGGATAATTTCGTAAGGGTATTTTGAGGCGCTTGTTATCAGCATGTCTACGATTTTACGCCATGTTAAATCGTTGTCGGCGGTTTGTGAAAGGTTGTATACGGCGATTTCTTTCAATCTGAAAAAAATTCTTGTTATTTGGGAGGTGAATGAAACAGGAAGTGGTTGAGATTACAATGTTTCTCTGGAGTTTGCCCATGGTAGGGTGAGTAAGGCGTTGATGGCGGTATCAACGTATATCGAGTTCGGTTTGGAGTCTCCTTTCATCATCGTAATTCGGAATACTCCTTTACCTCCTGCTATATATAGTCCCGCTGCTCCGTCTATCTGATCTATCCATCCGGGTATGGGTTCTTCGTACGCGGGTGATACTGTGTGAGTAAGGATGTGTAGTCGATGTTGTCGAATGGTGGATTTACCTCGAGTGGAAATATTTACCTATGGTTGGTCTGGCTACGATTATTGGTATTTTAGAGGTGTAATCCAGCAGTAGTGATTCTGTGAGGCGTTTACTATACACGTAAGTGTTCGGTAGTGGGCGAATTAAGCTGTGAAAATGGTTTGAAATTAGCTTGCGTACAAGTCCGCGACACGGTGAAACATTGCCATGTTGCTTCGCACATGTCGTGCTGTCCATGTCATCTCTATGCTTGTCATCGTGACATCTTTTCATGATGGCTCCATGACATATCAGTTATCACCTTAATGAGTCACTGTAACCCAATGACATGGTCATGACATGGCATCACGATAATTACGTGTCACCGTGACACTACCGTGATATGTCATCGCTCATCACAACATCCCATTGTTACCATGACAGGATTACATGTCGTTCGTAGCTGTGACACGTCACCGTGACATAATCACATGTCACTCGTAGTCGTGACACGTCACCATGACATGATCACATGTCACTCGTAGTCGTGACACGTCACCATGACATGATCACATGTCGCTCGTCGCCGTGATAATGACGTGTAATCATAATGACATGTTATGATGATATGAATATGTCAGAAATGTCACTATGCATGGCATCGTGTTGAGTTATCATGCCATGACCACGACCATGACATATCATTACCACATGTCACCACGACATGATTGTGTCATGTCTTCACCACATGCCACCTTGATAACATGTCACTCATGACAATGACGTGTCAGGGTCATAAGTGACATGTGATCATGCCATGGTGGCATATGGTAATAGAATTTTTATGGTCATCTGATGATGACACGTCATTGTCGTGGTGATATGTCATGATCGTTTCATGGTGATAAGTCATGGTGGCATTCTTGGTGACATGACATGTGATTACATGTCAGATATGCTGAACGACGACACTTCAATGTAGACGGATGCGAATCGATATGAAAATTTTTAGTTCGGTATTTACTTGGGCGTCAATTCAGCCAGTATTTCGGGATCCATCCAATTAACGATGTTAATTACATCGTATGGGTTATGCTTCGAGGGGTAAATTCTTTCCTCGATGGTTAAGTTGTCGCAGACACAATACGCCGTAGAGATGTATACAAAAGCCTGGAAATTTTCAATTGTAATTACTACAAATTCTGTTCATCCTCTTTGATCTTCTTGGACGTTGCCATCCTTGTAATTTTTCTGTCATGTTTTAAAATTCAATAATTTATGATACCTCTAATTTGCGCATTTCCTGCGCCAAATCCAACATCCTCAGCATTCCTTTGGTATTGACATTGATGGCTGTACGTAAATCGGCGTTCATTTTCAAAATAGCAGCGCCATGAAATACAATGGATACTTGTTCAATTATAATATCGCGATCTTGATCCGATAATCCGATTCCTTGCTCCGCGACGTCACCAGATATCAACACCACTTTATCAAATATTTCGGGGTTTTGCTTTTTGAAATTATCGAAAATCTGAAACGTCATATTGAGGGATCACGATGTTGGTAAGAAGATACCCTCGGATAGGTGATTACCGGCGAGTCGAGTATTTCCTTTTTACGCGACAGGGAATTTTTACCGTGTTTTGTTCGTACGAGCAAATATAACGTGTCCAGGTGTGGACAACTGTGTAGTAATTTCCACACCAGTACTTTACCCATGAATCCTGTGCCTCCTGTGATGAGGATTTTCCTATTCGCGTAATACCTCGATACCTGCGATTCGGCCATTTCAACGTGACACGTGTTAAAAGCAACAAAAACGCCAATTTTTTCGCGAATTCACAATACTTTTAACGGGTAGTCGTCCGATGGGGGAATGGGTTAATGATGACGATATATTATTTGCATTTTAAGTGAAAGATACACTGTGCCGGATAACGGGGTTTCGTCGTGGTAGGGGTAACCTTCACCTTGTTTGTAACATTGTCGATATTTTTACGAATATATGAATTTTTCGTTCAATTTATGCAATTATCGGATACGGATGTCGTATTTAGCGTATTTATTAATATGTATGTGCGCGGGGATTACTTTGAAGTTACGCGAAAGATTTATTTGCAATGGAAATCAGGTCGTTTGGAATATTTCTTCGTAGAATTTTCATCGTTGACGTCATCATATGTCGGGACTTCGATATGTAGCGTCCTCGTGGTCTTTTGATTGTTAACGTGTTGTGTGAGGAACTAATTTGTTAGATTAACATAGTGAAGATCAAAGGTGAATTTTATACAAGTTATACATAACAAAATAAATGATAAATTGATGTCAAGCCCTCGTCCCTTCATGGAAACAACCTCTACAAAATTTATTAGGGGTTCTCATCCTTGACACGTTTTTCATCCATTACTAAAATTGAAATTATAACGTTAAAATACTCGTTGAAAATATTCTAATATTGATACAACTCGGTTATCCTTGAAAACACGTCGAACATGAACATGAAAAGCTTCCAAAGAAGGTAGTACCTCAAAACAAGGAATAATTTATCTGCCACGTACATTCTGAAAACGAAAATCATTCGTTATGCAACATTTCTTAAAATACATCTACTTGTAATGTTGTATACATTTTTAGTCTTATTTTAGAGGATTCTATAGTTTTTTCATCATCCTTGAACACGTAACGTCTAGTAGCCGCTACCAGATTATCGGTATATGATTCGAAATCCGTTTGGTCTTTCATAGTAATGGGGAAAAGCCGCTTGTCGGCGTCACTCAGGAGGTTTTCCACTTGGAATATTTTCGCGTTCGAAAATGACCAATTACGTTGTGTGAAAAATTGCAGCACTTTTTCGCCCTCTCGAAGTTTATCTTGTATTCGTACGAGGCTAAAATAGATAAAAACTGGGTGAAAAACAACTTCTAATGAGGAGAAATCTATCAAAATGTTGTTAAAATAGTTTAAAAGCGATCTAATTTCATATAAAATTACTTGAAATCACGCAAAATTGTCAAAATGTTGTTAAAACTGTTTAAAATTGTTCGATATTTGTTCAGAATTGCGTAAAAACTGTTAAAATACCGTTAAGATAGTTTAAAGATGATAGAAATCTGTCCCAAATTGTTTAAAATTGCGCTAAAGTCGTGTAAAACGATTAAATTAATAAACGTTTTGGTTAAAATTGCCAAAAATCATCAAAATGTTGTTGAAAGTGTTTAAAAGCGATCAAAATTCATCTGAAATTGCTTTTTAAATTACTCAAAATTGTCAAAGTGTTGTTAAAATTGTTCAATATTTACTCTAAATTGCATAAAAACTGTCAAAATGTTGTTAAAACTGTTCAAAATTTTTGAATATTTGTTCAGAATTGCATAAAAACTGTTGAAATACCGTTAAGGTAGTTTAAAGATGATAGAAATCTGTCCCAAATTGTTTAAAATTGCGCTAAAGTCGTGTAAAACGATTAAATTAATAAACGTTTTGGTTAAAATTGCCAAAAATCATCAAAATGTTGCTGAAAGAGTTAAAAAGTGATCAAAACTCATCTAACATTGCTTTAAATTACTCAAAATTGTCGAAGTGTTGTTAAAATTGTTTAAAATTGTTCAATGTTTGCTTTAAATTGCATAAAAACTGTTTAAATGTTGTTAAAACAGTTTGGAATCGATCAAAATTCTTTTAAAATTGCTTAAAATTGCATAAAATTGTAAAAATGTTGTTAAAATTGGTGAAATTTTTCAATATTGGCCCAAAATTGAACAAAAGTTGTGAAAAACGATATAATTTTGCAATTTTAACCAAATTATAATTGATTTTAACGACATTTCAACAGTTTTTACGCAATTTAGAGCAAATATTGGATAATTTTAAATTATTTTAACAACATTTTGACGATTTTGCGTAATTTTAAGCAATTTTTGATGAATTTTGATCGCTTTTGAAATTTTATAGCAACATTTTGATAGTTTTTTGCAATTTTAACCAAAATTTTCATTCGTTAGATTGTTTTTCATGACTTTTGCGCAATTTTAAGCAGTTTGAACTATTCTGAACAATTTTATCAACATTTTTTTGTATTTTTAACCAAATTTTTCATTAATTTAGTTGTTTTCCTTAACTTTTGTGAGATTTTGAGATAATTTTAATCAACTATATTCAGTTTTGACAACATTTCAACATTTTTTATAAAATTTTGAGCAAATATTGAGCAATTTTAACTATATTTCGACTATTTTTTTGCAATTTTAAGTAAATATGGAACAACTTTAAACAATTTTAGCATCGTTTTGCAAATTTTTACGCAATTTTAAGCAAATTTTTCTTTAATTCAATCGTTTTGTGCAACTTTTATGCAATTTTACTCAAATATTGAACAATTTTGACAACATTTTGACAATCTTGCGTAATTTTAAGCGATTTTAGATGAATTTTGATCGCTTTTACACTTTTTCAGCAACATTTTGATAGTTTTTTGCAATTGTAACCGAAATCTTCATTCATTTAACCATTTTGCACGACTTTTGTGCAATTTCAAGCAATTTAAGAGAGATTTTAATCGATTGTAAACTATTTTACTAACATTTTAATTGTCTTTTGTAATTTTAACCAAATTTTTCATTAATTTAATCGTTTCACACAACTTTTATGTAATTTTGAGCAAATATTGAACAATTTTAACAACATTTTGACAATTTTTTTGCAATTTTAAATAAATATTGAGCGATTATGGCCAATTTTAACGTCGTTTTGGCAATTTTTATGCAATTTTATGCAAAATTTTCTTCAATTTAATCATATTGTTAAACTTTTATGCGATTTTGACCGAATACTGATTAACCTTGAGTGATTTTAACAGTATTTTGACTATTTATATCAAGATTGAGATTTTCACGGATGGTAATGTTGCCTTTTACCCCAAGTTTCTTACATAGCATTCGGATTCGCGGTAAAGTGCCTCTTTCTCCCTTTCCTCTTTATGGTTCTGGCTGTGACTTGACTTAGTCCGAACTTATTTTATTAATGCTTATACAAACTTACAAACGTTTTCGTCCAAGGAGCAGCATAATGAAGTCGATGATGTAGGCGGGTACATAATGGCAAAAAAAGCTTTTGATCTTGTAAACCAATATATTATCGGTGAAATTATTTTCCGCCGGGTACCAGAGAATTATTTCGAATGGGTATTTCATGAAACTCTTTCTCAACATCTCTAAAATTTTTCGCCAGGTCAAGCTGTTGTGCGTGGTTTGCGAGATGTTATATACGGCGATCTTCTTTAGTCTGTGGAAATTATGATGGTTGTTATGGTATTGTCTTTTAGTGGAAAAAATAACTCAAGAAAATGGGAAATTGATTACAGGCTGTTTTTCGTGTTCGCCCAAGGTAGAGTTAATATAGCATTGATGGCGGTATCAACAAATATAATGTTGGCGGTGGCGTCGCCGTTCATCATGGTCACGCGTAATACTCCTTTGCCTCCTGCTATGAATAATCCTGCGGGTCCGTAGATCTGATCGTTCCATCCGGGTATGGGTTCTTTGTAGGATGGCGTCACTGTAACAATAAGTAGTTTAATGTTACCGGTGTGTGAATCCGGAGGGGAAGTAGTTACCAATGGTCGGTCTGGCCACGATTATGGGCACTTTGGATGTGTAGTCAAGTAGTAATGATTCTGTGAGACGTTTGCTATAAACGTAGGTATTCGGTAAGGGATAAATTAGGCTGTGAAAATCATAAAATATGAGTCGCGTGTGATCTTTTTGTAACACCGAAGATTGAATCGTGCGGATTTTATTGGAATGGTTGAACTTACTTGGGTGTGATCTTCTCCAGTACGTCGAGCTCCATCCAATGAACGAGGTTAATTACATCGTGCGGATTGTGCTTCGACGGGTAAATTCTTTCTTCGACGGTGGAATTGTCGCAGCAGCAATATGCTGTGGAGATGAACACAAATGCCTGAAAATTTTCGAAGCATGTGTGATCGAAGTTTGCGCAAGAATTGAGTAATTTTTTGTATTTTTGATGAAAAAAATGGAAAATTTCACGTATGCACCTCCAAGTTACGGATTTGCTGCGCCAATTGCAACATCCTCAGCGTTCCTTCGGTATTGATATCGAGGGCTGTGCGTAAATCAGCGTTCATCTTCAAAATAGCAGCACTGTGGAAGATTAGGGATACTTCTTCGATTATGGTTTTACGATTTTGATCAGATAAACCGATCCCTTTTTCGCCCACATCTCCAGAAATGAACATCAATTTGTTGAGCATTTCGGGATTATTTTTCTTGAAATTATCGAAAATCTGAAATATCGCTACGGTAGAATTACTACATTGGGGAAACGCTGGTCACTTTCGTTTCCGTCCTTAAAATAGTAATTACCGGTGAATCGAGTATTTCTTCTTTACGCAGGCTAAGATTTTTACCGTATTTTGCTCGTATAAGCACGTAAATTACATCTAGCCGAGGACAACTTTGTAATAATTTCCAAATCAACACCTTACCCATGAATCCTGTCGCTCCTGTTACGAGGATTTTTCTGTTGGCGTAAAACTCGGATACCTGCGATTCGTCGGTCGTCATGGTGCTGCTGGAATTTACACGTGAACACAAGTTACCTATTGCCTGCAGAAGTGTTGATTTAAATTTATGTAGTTGATGAAGACGTCGTTGTTAAAATTTGGTTAATTAAGTCAGCACATTATGAATATCCTTTGAAAAAAATTGTCAACGTGTAGTTTTCGAATTAGCGAGGTTTAATTACATCTTAGGGTCGACGCACCGTATTTTTACTTTCACGAGGCACAAACTAATATACTATCAAGTTACCTATTAACCTGGACGGTCGTATGAAGGGTGTTAATTAATATGCAGGTACGTGATATTGACATGGAAATTGCTCAGACTGCGGTGTAGACGTTCTGAGAAACTAGTTGATTTGTTTGTTATTAACGGAGTCTTGAAAATGAATATGAAATTTTGCTTTCACGTTGTTTCCGTCATCGCATCGTCGTTGCGACGACCAGGTGTCTCGATCGTGAGTTTTGTTTATTTCACTTGCTATGTAAGCCAAGGTTGCATACTTGTTGGATAGAAGGAGTGAATGAGCTTATTGTATGACTCGTTGAATTAACAAGTACAAATGTTTAGGTAAATCGGATGCATTTTGTTTTTAAATAAAAGATTACAAAATTTTTGTCGAATTTGCCAGATCGTCGGGAGCTTGAAAATACCCTTTATTAGAATTCACTAGCGGTTTCGAGTTCACCCTTTTATAAACATGGTGTTTTTTTTTTACTAAAATTATCACATGAATTGGAATTTTTTTTTTAATATGCGAACGACTTATTGAAAGTATGTTTTTCCTGTATTGTGATTCATCTGTTCCATAGTGTTTTGTGAATTTGTAAATTGTTTATTTCAAATACCCATCAATCTAACCTGTCGATTAAAGGGCATTGATTGATATGCAGGTATGCATTGTTTACTAGGAAATTCTGTGAAAGTTCCCAGAAATGATGAAGTTACTGTGTACAATTAAGCCTTGGAAATGATGATGTGAGAGAAATTTTAATCTCGATGTTGTCGTCATCGGTGAACACCAAGTGTGTTATTGTTGAAAACCCCAGCGGTGTAACAAGGTTTAACGAAATGACTTCAAATTCGAGCAATTAATGGCGATGACCTTAGGTCAATATTCGAGAGAGTCATTTTCTCTAAGGGGAGGGGGGGGGGTAAAAAATTCCACTATGCTGCTAGGTACCTGCCAAAATGTACCAGAAAGTATCAGCTTGCTAACAAGTCCTCAACACTGCGTGACATTTTCATGTTACCCCGTGACAAGGCATCATTTGATGTTACATGTCACGTCACCATAAGAATGAATTGTTATCATATCATGTCACTTGACATGCTATCGTGACATGATCACATGTCACTTCTAACCAGGATACGTCACCATGACAATGAGTCATCTATGACGTAATATGGCGACATGAAAACATTTTTCGTTGCACATGAATATATGACGCTTAACTAGTTTTGAGATGGAAAAATAATCACCTGACTGGTCATCGCGTATCATCATTACGCCCATTACCCTGGAAATGTCATGAAATATAACCATAATGTGTCATTATTGAAGTCACCATGACATGTCATCATAATATGATCATGAGATATCACCATGACATGTTATTTGGCATATCACCAAAACATGAATTGATTATACATTACTCACGACCATGATACTTGAACATTTCAATGACGTTCATTATAACAAATCATTATAATATCACATGTCAATCATAACCATCACAAGTTATCATGATAATGACTTTTTATGGTATAATTTATATCACTTATGACCACAATATGTCACCATAACAATGACGTGTTATCTACGAGTTTTACGTATGATAACATGGAAATATCAAGAATCACTTATGAGCATGACACGTCGTCATGAAAACGGCCTGTGACATTGTATAATATGTCACTCATGATCATAATATGTCACCATAACAATGACCTGTCATCTATGACATGTTATCATGACTTGAAAATATTAAGATCGTAACTCACAAGAATGACACGTCGTCATGACAACAGTTACTATGGCAACCGTGTGATGCTTTTTCATGATGATTTTCGATTTTGTGTGCCATAACTAAGACTTGAAAATATCAAAAAAAAAAAAAAAAAAAAAAACAGAAATACTTGAAATTAGCATCACTCCAAAGACCATCAAAAGATGTATGGCATATTCAAGAATCAATACCTCAAAAGTATTTAGGAAAGAAGAAAAACATTTTTGTTCATTTGACCTTGAAAGAACACCGATCATTTCAACAACCCCTAAATTAACCTAGAAGGTCGTGCTTTGATGTGTACGAGTATGCAATGAATGTCAAAAAGTGTCTTTTGGAGGCTCTGCTACTTCGTCCAATTAATGATTGAAAAGGGGGCTCAGAACCTTTGCCCGGGAGGTTTTTTTTTTTACTTGAGAACCAATAAGGCACATGAATGCTTCGTTTTGTTGATAATGGGAGGCAGGAAGGTAGATTTTTCTTCGAATTTTTAACAAATCAGTTGGTGCTGTTATTCAACGTGTAAAAATTTATTCGAGATATTCAAATACATATAAAATTTTGATACACAAGTTTTACAATAAATTATACATATTGAGTGGAAATTTTGAATAATTTACCGCTACCATTTACTTTGTACGTGTTGTTCCCATAAGTCCGTAAGACTTGAAAATGTCAAAATAAAGGTGAAAAAGTCCATCTGAAAATGCTTCAATACGAATACAATTCGGTTGTTTGTAAAAATAAATCGAACACGAAAGTGAAAATCTTCCAGAGCAGGTAGTATCTCAAAGCGAGAAATATTTTATCTACGACGTACATTCTGAAAATGAGTATAAATCATTTGTAGAGTTTCCCGCATCTCGGAATAGTGAAATCATAGTGCAAGTGCGATAATTACATATTCAATCTTATTTTAGAAGCTTCTATGGTTGTTTCGTCTTCGTTAAACAAGTAACGCCTGGCCGCAGCTACGATATTATCGGTATACTCTTCGAAATCCGTGGAGTCCATCGTGATTGGGAAAATTCGCTTGTCGAAATCATTCAACTGTTCTCCGATTTTGAATAATTTTTCATTGGAAAATTCCCAATTGTTCTGCGTGAAGTATCGCAGCACTCTTTCACCTTGTTTCAGCTTGTCGTGTACGCGAACGAGGCTGAAACGAGCGATTTGTCGATTTAACCGGTTGTCATTTGAGGCGATTTGCGAATTTCGCCTTAGGGTGAAAAATGAAAATGCTTTTTACAAGCGTGATTCCCTCGTCTGAGGAGTTGGTTTAACTCGTGCGGCAATTTATGACATTCACCTTAAGGTGATTTTGCGATCTGCGAATTGCATTGTAGTGCAGTCGCAAACTGTGAGTAAATTCCGATTCGTGAAAAAAGCATGAATTTTGCTGTGATGAATATTGATACAAAAACAAAATTTTTGAGACTGTGGAGCATTCTTGCCCCTCCCTTCCTCCCCCCTATGGGTCTGTGAATTTTTGAAATTGGCTGGAAAATTTTTATACCGATGGAATTTCAATATTTTGGTGTCTATCAATAGGTACCTGTTAGTGTTACACTTTTTCATCATTACATTGCTTTTCCCATGTTTCCCCCGCTCAGGGTTCGCCAACCCCTAAAGTGTGGAGCCAAAAAAATCGGTATTTTTGAATCTTGTTTATAACTTGACAATATATATGTGAGGGCGCATACGAAGAGGGACCACTTGGCCAAAATCATAATTTTACAGGAGAGGGTTTAAAGTTGTCAAATTCTTTACTTAAAACATCGAAATTCCCTCGAAATATTGAAAATTGAGATCGGTGGTCGGTTTCATTCGATTCTTGAAGGTTTTTTACATAAATTTCATAAAAAAAAAAAAATAAAAAAAATTTTGAGCAATTTTTGAAGAAAAATATTTACGTACGTGCTCAACTTTACACGTCGAAATTTCCTCGAAATATTGAAAATTGAGATCAGTGGTCAGTTCCATTCGATTCTTGAAGGTTTTTTACATAAATTTCATCAAAAAAAAATCGAAATTTTGGCCAAGTGGTCCCTTTTCGTATGTGCCCTCCCATATATATCATATCTCAGATTTCTTCGTTATCTAAGGGGCATTAATTAGGGTGAGCTATGGTGAATTTTTACACTCTACCTCCCACCCCCGCGATACCAAATCGATGTTCTTATTTTTGAAAAACTCTGGAAATAATCTTTGAGACGGGTATTTTTGGGCAACTTTGTTTTTTGCCAATAATCAGGGAAAAACGAAAAACCCGTCTCCGTGATGAAGTAATGGACCGAATGCGCTTAAAATTTTACCACGGCCTCTCCCTCAGCCAAAATTCGAGCCTAAATAGATAAAATCTCCGAAACTCGAAATGTTTTTTTTCGTGGCTTACGAGGAGTTCTAGGGGGAAGGGTAAGAGGGGTCGAATGATAAAGTTAATTCTAGCAGTAACATGCACGCTTTACATGCTTTCCCTAAGCGATATTTAAATTTTTTGAGGCAATTTTTTTGACTCCACACTCTAGGAGTTAGTACCTCCTGAGCGGAGGAAACCATTCTACGATGAAAAAGTACCCATATTTCATCGGTATAAAAATTTCCAGCCAATTTCAAAAATTCATAGTCCCACATGAGGGAGCGAGAGGGGAGCCAGAATACCTCCCGGTCTCGAAAATTTTGTTTTTGTATCAATATTCATCGTACCAAAATTCATGCTTTTTTCACGAATTACAGTTTGCGACTATACTATCGGAGTGATAGAGGAAAAAATCTATGAGTACCTATGATTTTGCTCATCAGAAGGGTTATTTTTCCTCACTTTTTCACTCTGAGGCCTGGTCCCATTGGATGATGTAATGTGCAGACTGCAGAGGTTGTTTTACAGTAAAGGAGGAAAAGTCTCTTGGGCGTGATTTTTTCACACGAGGGGTTGGTTTTCCTTATATTATAATTTGGCTTTTTCGCCTTATTTGATTTCAACTTGTACTCGTATTTTATGAGTATTGTAAATGTAAACGTACAAACATTTTTTACCGATGAGCATCAATATGGAATCGATAACGTAGGCAGGTAAATAATGGAAAAAAATGCACTTGAGGTTATACACGAGAACATTATCAGTGAAAAGATTTCCGGACGGGTACCAGAGGATCATCTCGAAAGGACGTTTGGTGTAACTCCTCATGACCAGTTCTGTTATCTCTTGCCATGTCAGATCATCGAAGGCGCTTTGTGAAATATTATATACGGCGATTTCCTTCAATCTGCGGATATAAAAGAATATTTCAGTGCGTTTTCGTTTTGATGCGTCTCGTTGTTTGACTCATGTAAATTACAAAGCGTTCTTGGAATTGGCCCAAGGAAGGGTCAAGATAGCATTTATGGCGGTATCAACAAATATAATGTTGGCGGTGGCGTCGCCGTTCATCATGGTCACGCGTAATACTCCTTTGCCTCCTGCGATGAATAGCCCTGCTGGACCGTATATCTGATCGTTCCATCCGGGTATGGGTTCTTCGTACGAAGGAGCTACTGTGTGCATGAACGGAAGTTGCATGTAAATGTTAATTTCGAGTGATTAATTCATTACGTGCGGGAAATTGTTACCGATAGTTGGTCTGGCAACGATTAGAGGTACTTTTGATGTATAATCCGTTAATAATGATTCAGTAAGGCGTTTGCTATAAACGTAGGTATTCGGTAATGGATGAATTAAGCTGTAAGGAAATACGGTGTGATTTTTATTGTAAAATGGAGTTTTTCAAGGTTTCATGTCTGAGTGGTTGGGATGGGCGTGATGTTTTTCATTCAGGTAATATACGAGTAGCATCGATGGAAGGGATCATGATGAATTAAAAAATCAATGATATTCACCTGGGCGTCACTTTCTCCAGTAATTCAGGTTCCATCCAACGAACGAGATTTATTATATCGTAGGGGTCGTGCTTCGAAGGGTAAATTCTTTCTTCGACGGTGGAATTGTCGCAGCAGCAAAATGCCGTGGAAACGTATACAAAAGCCTGGAATTTTTTTTCAAGCGAGACGTCGTGATCGTGTGTTGATTTTTGGTTACAATCAGAACCATCGAGAGTAAAAATGAGCCTAGGGAAATATTTTGCCTCGATATTTGTCTAATGGGAGGACTTGGGAAAACTGCTAATGTTATTGGATAACTTGAAAATTTTCGAAGTTTCTTAGAAAACCCGAATGGCAGGCAGAGTTTCCTCCTTGATCCTCCCGTCTCGATGGTTCTGGCTGTGAGGCTCTTGAATGCTTTTTTTTTTGGAAAATTCAACAATGAATTATGATATCACCAGAGTTTGGGTGAACGTTTTAAGCCTCTAGACTCGTTTTCCGAAATTTGATGAATTTTTGGAACTTGGAAAATAATGTAGCTTCATAAAGAATGATAAAATTATAGTGAAATAAAAAATTAAAAAATTCTCAATCATGAAAAAATGTATTTGGGCAATTAAACTTTTCTCCGTTACCTCAAATTGCTCAAAATTAAGGAAATTAGGCTATGGCTTCCAATTTGATTTTTATGCATATTTTTGATGAACCAAAACTTTTTACTGCATGAATTTTCTCAGCCGTTATTCATTGTAATATCGGTATTTAGTATAATTTTAAAAATACAGCCAGCCATTTCTAAATTTTAGGAATTTTGTAAAGTTGTGAAAATCAACTTGAACAGGCGAAGACTTGATTTCGAGGATTTTTCGGAATCCCTTGGCAAAAATTGCAAAGTTCATCTGCACCAGCTTCCTCGTCAGCCCAATTAAAAACAACTCGTTACCTCTAATCTATTCATTTCCCGCGCCAAATCCAACATCCTCTTTGTACCTTGGGTGTTGATATTGACGGCTGTGCGTAAATTAGCGTTCATCTTCAAAATAGCAGCGCTATGGAATACGACGGATACTTGTTCGATGAGCATATTACGCTCTACATCAGATAAGGCTATGCCTTCTTCGCCGACATCTCCGGAAATAAAAATCACTTTTTCAAGTACCTCGGGATTATCTCTTTTTAGGGTTTCGAAAATCTAAAAATGTCGCCTTTTTAGAAGAGCTACACCAATGAAGCCATCTCGTCAGATTGTAATTACCGGCGAATTGAATATCTCTTCTTTACGAGATACTGCATTTTTACCGTGTTTGGTTCGCATTAACAAGAAAACGGTGTCGAGTTGAGGGCAGCTTTGTAGTAATTTCCATATCAGCACTTTACCCATGAATCCGGTGCCTCCTGTGATGAGGATTTTTTTGTTCGCGTAATATCTGGAGATTTGCGATTCTTCGGCCATCGCAGATGTCGCGGAAATATTCCACTTCTGAGTGTGAATTACGAATGACTCGAAATAATTTATATGCACGAAATTTGAAAAAAAAACTGTCACTTTTATCGCGGCGAATTATCTTTAAGTTGTGAAGTACTCATGACGGTTTTCTTCGGTGCTTATAAATGATTCGAACACAATTACCTATTGACCAGAGTTTCCACTCGGTAGCGATACAATGTACTTATTTGCACAATATGTAAATGTGCCATGTTACATGAAATTCTATTTTAACTTCTTAGAATAGGAATTTTTTCATTTATGGGCTTTGATTTGTCAAGATTTTGTGCGCCTTTGGTAAAAATTTTATTTACATGATCACGTATAAAATGTATACAACTTTTATTATACATTCAAATATTATTCGAACGAATAATCAGTACTCGGTGAAATTCATCTGCACGTGTATAAAATCGGAGTGCGTTTCAATACTGGTATAGTTCGGTTACACGCATAAATAAGTCGAGCATGAACATAAGAAGCTTCCAAAAAAGATAGTACCTCAAGACCAGAAACACCTTATCGATGAAGTACATTCTGAAAATAAATACGGAATCGTTAATGGACCTGCTAAATGGAAAAATGCTCTCTCGATAAGACACAGTATTACATATTCAATCTAATTTTGGAAGCTGGTATCGTTTTGTCGTCTTCGTGAAATATATAACGCCTCGTGACCGCCACCCCGTTATCGAAGTATGGCTGAACATCGTTGTAGCCTTTCATCGTCACCGTAAAAAGTCGCCTGTCGGCGTCGTTGAGTTGTTTTTCGATTTCGAATATTTTGTCGTTCGCAAATTTCCAATCGTTTTTGGTAAAATATCGTAGAACACTTTCGCCGTGTCTTAGTCTATCGTTGACTCGTACAAGGCTGAAATAACAACCGGTTGAGAATACCAATTGATGATGGTTCACGTCACCATTTGCGAATTGTGCCAAAGGTGAAAAAGGAGAAGGTCTCGTTTTAGTCCAATTTTTCTACCCGAGAGATTATTTCATAGGCACTAGACCTGAGACAAGACATCCAACTGCAGACAGAGGGGAAAGGAAACATCCGGACCACTGAGTCCGCGTATGAAGTGCATATACTCACAATGGTTTTCGACCAATGAGCACCATGATGAAATCGATCACATAAGCCGGTACATATTGGAAGAAAATCATCTTGAAATTGTAAACCAAGACATTATTGGTAAAACCTTCTTCAGGAGGGTACCAAAGAACGATTTCGAACGGGTATTTGCTAAGAGCTTTGATCGATGCTTTTAACACATCACGCCAGGTCAAACCTTCAAACGCGGTTTGCGAGATGTTATAAACAGAGATTTCCTTCAACCTGGAAAAGTACGCGAGAGCGTCAATTATTTCTGCGATGGAATACGAAACAGATAGTTTTATTACAAGTTTTCTTTGGGGCTCGCCCAGGGTAGGGTTATTATGGCGTCGATGGCGTTATCGACGAATATAATATTCGATTTAGCGTCTCCGTTCATCATGGTGATACGTAGTACCCCTTTGCCTCCTGCTGCGAATAATCCTATCGGTCCGAATAACTGGTCGTTCCAGCCGGGTATGGGTTCCTTATACGCTGGGAACACTGTGCGGATAAAGGTCGTTAATGGTTAATAACTTGTAGTGAGTTACTCGATTAGGTGTGCATTACCGATGGTCGGTCTGGCCACGATTAGGGGTACCTTGGATGTATAATCAGGTAATAAAGATTCAGTTAGGCGTTTACTATAAACGTAGGTGTTCGGTAATGGGTGAATTAGGCTGGAAAATCAACGATGATTAGTTTTGAAGGAGATTTGATGAAATACATCGAAGCGTATTTACTCCGGGGTAATTTTTTGTAGCACTTCGGGCTCCATCCAGTGCACTAGTTTGATGACGTCATATGGATTATGCTTCGAAGGGTAGATTTTTTCTTCGACGGTTAAATTATCGCAGCAACAATACGCCGTGGAAACGTATACAAATGCCTATTCGAGCGCAATTTCAGGAGATACAGGAAAACGTTTAGTACAAAATATGTAGTCCAGCCAATCTAGCCTGAAAATGACCTCGAGCTTGCAAAATGACATGATAAGTTTAATTTTGATATACACTGTGTACTTAGTATTTGATACCCTTTGCAACATACTTCACTCCAGAATAAATGTCATGTACGCAAGTCGCTTTTTTTGTGGATCTCAACCCCCCAAAATCAGTTTTTTGATTGTATCTTTACGAAAACTGGTTTTATCAAAAAAATAGCTCAATTCAAAATTAAAACCCACTAAATTCTCTACAAAATGCATATATTAAGAATTGATGTAATTGATTTAGATTCCGAGATATGTGCAATTAAAAATGGAGCTTTTTTGAGAATTTTTGGCAAAATTCGTATAAATTTAGTTTTTGGCTTTTAACCGTGGGAAAAACTGTTTTTTCGTTGATATTTGTTTGAATTAAAATCAAAGCAGATCGAATTCTCTACAAATTTGCCAAAAAAAATGAAGGTAGTTTACTTAGTTTTTGAGATACAGCGCGGCGAAGTAGTTGAGTCTTCGATGATTTTTTAACCAAATTACGTGGAGTAGGTTTTTCGTTTCTGACTTGGTAAAAATTTATTTTATGAGGAAATAAGCGGTTTTTAATGAACTTTTGACTTAATCACGTAACGCTTGGATTTTCGTTTTCAGCTCAAAGTCCGCCTTACTTTTTTGCCAAAAATTCACGAAAAAAGCTCCTTTTTCAATCGCACATATCTTGGAATCTAAACCAGTTACATCAATTCTTAATACATGCATTTTGCAGAGAATTTAATGGGTTTCAATTTTGAACTGAGTTATTTTTTTGATTAAACCAGTTTTGGCAAAGATATAATCAAAAAACTGATTTTTGGGGGATTGAGATCCACAAAAAAGGGGACTTGCGCACATGACATTTGTTCTGGAGTGAAGTATGTTGCAAAGGGTATCAAATACTAGGTATTTACCAAATTTCACCTTGTCATTTCATTTTGCAAGCTCAAATGCTAGATTGACTGGACTAATGTTCCTTATTTGATCTACATATAATATTTTTCTTATGAAATATTTTTTTCCGCTACAAAAAAAGCTCCGATTGCGAATTTTGGTTTGTAAGTCACAGTGAAAAATATGAGTAAAATTTGAAGAACCACAGAACCAGAGAGAAGAATGTTCCAAAAAATATCGAAATAAATAAAAAATTGAAAATTTTCAAGAAATGAGAAAAACAACGGATTCTTTTTTGGATTGTTTTATAAAAATTCAATCATATGGCGTGAATCATATACCTCTAATTTTTGCATTCGTTGCGCCAGTTCCAGCATCCTCAATGTTCCTTCTGTGTTGATATTAATGGCAGTAGGTAAATCGGAGTTCATTTTCAAAATAGCAGCGCTATGGAATACGATGGTAACTTCTTCAAAAATAATATTTCGATCTTCGTCCGATAACGCGATTCCTTCTTCGCCGACATCTCCAGATAAAAGCACCACCTTGTCAAGTACCTCCGGATTATCTTTTTTGAAATTATCGAAAATCTGAAGCACCAACGCGTTATGATTATTACTATATTAGATCTTCTGAATTAACCTCCCGGAATACTGGTAATTACCGGTGAACTGAAGAATTCCTCCTTACGCAATTCCAGATTTTTACCGTGCTTTGTGCGTATCAAAACGTAAATCACATCCAGTCGAGGACAACCTTTAAGTAATTTCCATATCAACACCTTACCCATGAATCCTGTGCCTCCAGTAACGAGTACTTTTTTACCGGCGTAAAATCTTGATATTTGCGATTCGTCGGTCATCGTCGCGTTCCTGAAAAACGAGCCGAAATCAAACCGTCGCACTTTGTTGGAATAATGTAAATTTACGAAGATTAAATTCGTTTATTCGTCGGCACATTGACGACATTAAAACACTATTTATGCGTCGCTATCGTGTTACTGAATGTTCGTTATTGTTGTAGCGAGGTTACGGTAGTTTGCTTATTTTAATGCACGAATTGAATATTCGGCGATGATGCCTATGACCTTTTGTTTTCTGGTAATGATTAATATGGGAATACATCCTGCTACCACGGGAATTATGAAGTGGCATTTAAAAATGTAAAATTTTTCATGAATGATAAGTAAGGTCTAAACGAAAAAGGTGTCATTGGTTTTCAATAGCTGTGGCTCGTTAATGAACCAATGTCGGATTGAAAATGTTTGCGTCATTTCGAAGTCTCTGAGCAAACGAGATGCTTCTTCGATGTGCAGGGCCGGTTTTAAGGGGGGGGTTGGGTGTTTAAACCCCCCCCCCCCAAGAGGTCAAGCTTCACTCATAATTTTTATTTGATTTAAAACACAACATCACTTTTAGTTATCTCTTCTTTTAAAAAAAAAATTACTCATAATTTATGGAACCTAAACCCCCCTCCCAACGAACAATCCTAAAACCGGCCCTGTCGATGTGTACAAATTCTTACTCCAACGATGCAATAGAGAAAGTTTTATGTTATTTCGGTCAAACGAGTATTCCTAGTATTTTCAAGGAATTTTATTCGCGCTGACCTTATCGACCCTTACACCGAAAACAGAAAATGATCCAATTAGAATATTCGTTGCTCAGTAAAACACAAATTATTGACTTTATTCCGTTATTGAATCTGTTGAAGTTGCAGAGCAATAGCAGAGTCGTCATGAGTTGGAGGGGGCGAGAAAAGTACTTTGTCTCTGGTCAGATTTCTCTACAAAGGCTCGAGAAAAATTGAAGAAAAAAGTATCACTATAGAAACCGTAACGTATCAGTTTGCGTACAAGTCCATGACATGGTGTGACATTTTTATGTCGTTTTGAAACAATGATGTCCATCATGAGATGTCATTTGACATAACATGTCACTCATGACATGACATGGTGTGACATTTTCATGTCGTTTTGAAACGATGATGTCCATCATGAGATGTCATTTAACATAACATGTCACTCATGACATGACATGCCACCGTAACTTTGACTTGTCATCATATTGTAACACGCTACAATGACATGATAACATATCACTGATGGCCATGACACTTCAACATGATAATGACGTGTCATCTATGACATGTTATGATATGAAAATATTAATGTGGTCATTTATGACCATGGCAGGTCACTATGATAATGACCTGTCATCTATGACATATTATGACAATATGAAAAACTTACGTTTTTCGTTGAACGTGAATATACGACGCTACATGTTTTAAGAGTGACAAAATAATCACGTGACATGTTGTTACATGACATCACCACACTTATCATTATGATATGTGTCCATGCATGGCATCATGACAACATCGAAACATGCCATCATCACATATCACCACATTAATGGCATGTCATCATGACATGTCGTCCCGACATGCCACCTGACTTGTTATCATATCATGCCATTGCGACATGCCACCATGATATGATTACATGTCACTAATGACCATGACATGTTATGATAACATCACTACTTTTTCACTGCTTTCATCAAGTTTTACTAAATTTTGGATTCAATAGGCCTATAATGATTGGTGGAGAACATTACATACTTTTTATCTCTGTTAAGAGTACAAGGTGGCCGATTGATCGAGCCCCCCCCCCCCTTGAGAAAATGAATTACTTTTTTTTGGTTTTGTTGTAAACATGGCAGCAATAGGTTAAGCAATGTTGAATTGGACATTATTTTCTTTATTAAAAAATCAAATTTAGTCTTATCAATCCATTCTTAAGTTGAAAAATTGCAATTAATGTAGTTTTTATCAATTCTAAAACCATTGAATAAATTGCAATATTAATTTCTCCAAGTTGTCATTTATGACTATGACACGTTATCATGAGAACGGCGTGACACTTTCGTGACGATTTTCGAGTTTGTGTGCCATGGCCAAGATATGGAAATGTAAATTTCAAGGTATTTGGTGATATGGGCATTTCTTAACAATTTCTTTCAATTAATAAGTATCCCGTTGAAATTGAACTGGTGCTCCAAAACATACTCTGAGCTCATTTCCGCTCGGCATAGCTCTGATTTAAGGAAGTAATTATAAATTGCTGAAGTTTCGAAAAAATCGGATTTACAATCTCCATTGTAAGTCTTTTAATATTGATACAATTTGTTTACATGTATAAATACATTGAAAACGAATACGATAAGCTTCCAAAGAAGATAGTACCTCAAAACGAGGAATATTTTGTCCAAGATATATATTCTGAAAATGAAAAAAAATTATTATAAAATCTTACTTTCGATACGAAATGCGAAATGCCTTTGACAACGCGATCTCACATGTTTAATCTTATTTTAGAAGCCCGTATTGTATTGTCATCCTCGTGGAACACATGACGCCTAGTCACCGCCAATCCGTTATCTAAATATGTTTGGAAATCGGTGTACTCTTTCATTGTTACAGTGAAAACTCGCTTGTCAGCTTCACTGAGCTGATTCTCAATTTCATGTATTTTTTCGTTGGAGAATGACCAATTTTTCAGCGTAAAGTAGCGCAACACTCTTTCACCTTGTTTGAGTTTATCTTGTACGCGTACGAGGCTAAAACGAGGAAAAGTCGATGAATTCGATTGCTGAATTCTTCATAATGCGATCTGCGTATTATGCCTTAGGGTGAAAGAGTAGAAAATCTCGTACATGTCTGATTCTTTTACCTGATGATTTGGTTCTTCTTGTAGTGTAATTTAGCTTCTTCACCTTAAGGTGATTTTAAACGCGATCTGCGATTTGTACCTTTAGGTGAAGAAAAAAATGATCTAGTTTGCATCTAATTTCAACATCTTAGGAATTAGTTTTCTTTGTATGGTAAATTAAGCCTTTTCACCCTAAGGCGCGGTTTCTTGGGCAGTACCTAACTAGCTATGTTACTATGTGTATTATATGCTTAAACTTACAAGCGTTTTTGTCCGATGAGTGTTAATATGAAATCGATGATGTAGGCGGGTAAATAATGACAAAAAATCGACTTGAATGTATACACGAGAATACTATCGGTGAAAAAATTCTCCGAAGGGTACCAAAGGATGATTTCAAAGGGGCGTTTTATGAAACTCTGTGTCAGCATTTTCGTGATTTGTTCCCAGGTCAAATGATGTAAGGCGCTTTGTGAAATGTTATATACTGCGATTTCCTTTAATCTGCAGTGAACGAGTGCTTCAGTAATGTTTGCAATGGATAAAAAATTAAACAGAGATTTTCTTCAATTACAGGGTATCCTTGGTGTTCGCCCATGGAAGGGTGAGTATGGCGTTGATGGCGGTATCGACATATACAATGTTGGATTTCGATTTGCCGTTCATCATGGTAATTCGTAGCGCTCCTTTGCCACCGGCTATGAACAATCCTGTTAATCCAAAAAGCTGATCGTTCCATCCAGGTATGGGTTCTTTGTACGCAGGGATTACTATGGGTATGAATATTAAATCACGTTTGTATATGCTAATTTCGTGTGATCGGGTAGTTACGGATGGAAAATTACTACCGATGGTTGGTCTAGCAACGATTATGGGTATTTTTGATTTGTAATTCAGTAGTAAAGATTCGGTGAGGCGTTTGCTATAAGTGTAAGTGTTTGGTAATGGATAAATTAAGCTGTGAAAAATCATAAATGATCGATATTTCAATCGAAAAAGTAGTGTTGAAGATGAAATAGTTGAGAAATTGTGCATCGTTTTTAACATGATGTTGTAGAATTGATCGAAAAAGCAAATATTTCTTCTACTTCTGGTATTTTTCTTGCAAAAAAACGGATCAAAATTGGATTTAAGCGGAGAAATGTTTGAAGAGGGGATTGTATTTGTATAAATTCGTGACATCAGTAATCGTTGACGTCATTTTTAATATTTAAAGGCCGAAACAAATACGCGGCACGGCATCGTTGCGTGAGGTCATCTTGACGTCATCAATCACAAGTGTGTCGATGACGTCATTCCCACTACCCAATAATGTATTTACTTCGGCGTCACTTTCTCCAGCATTTCAGCATCCATCCAACGAACGAGATTGATCACATCGTATGGGTCATGTTTTGAAGGATAAATTTGTTCCTCGACGGTGGAATTGTCGCAGCAGCAGTATGCCGTGGAAATGTACACAAAGGTCTGGGAGTTTTCGAAAAAAAAAAATTAATTGTACGGTTTTTTTAACGCCATTTTATTTCGATTTTTATGAATTGTTATTTGCGTAAATTAATTTGCATGAATTTTTTTGGCGATATTTTCCAATTAAATGCAAATGGGGGGAGGGGGGATAAAGAAATATATTTTTAAAGTCATTTTTTTAATTTTGTTAATTGGTACTTAAAAAATATCGCTAAATCTGGCTTCGACGAATCATGAAACTTGCGTTTTAATATCTGTTGAGTTTTTGAGTTTTTTTTTTCAAATTTGAAGCGTCCTCCCCTCCATTTTTTGTTGCTGTATACTTGTAAAATCTATTTTCGAAATACACCTCGAACTTTTTCGAACGATTTTTTCGCCTGTGCGCTGAAGGAAGGTGAAAAAAATTGCAATTGCTTTGGAAGGGCTTCAAAGAGTAAAATTTGAATGAATCTTCTCACCTCTAATTTTTTCATCTGTAACGCTAAATCCAACATCCTCATTGTTCCCTCGGTATTGATATTAATGGCTGTTCGTAAATCGGCGTTCATCCTCAAAACGGCGGCTCCGTGAAATACGATGGATACATGTTCAACGAGCAGGCTGCGATCTACATCAGATAAGGCGATACCTTGCTCTCCAACGTCTCCAGATATGAATACCAATTTATCGAGTATTTCGGGATCTTCCTTCTTGAAGTTATCGAAAATCTAAAATGTCGCAGTGAAATAAGGCGAATGTCGCGTTTACCTTGGGAGAAAAAGGCGATTACCGGAGAATGAAGGAGTTCTTCTTTACGCGACGCGAGTTTTCTGTCGCGTTTCGTTCGCACCAACACATAGATCACGTCTAGCTGAGGGCAACTCTGTAGTAATTTCCAAATCAACACCTTACCCATTAATCCTGTGCCTCCTGTGACAAGGATTTTTTTACCGGCGTAAAATCCAGATACGCGAGATTCTTCGGTCATCGTTGCGTCTTCGGGATCGGAAACTGAGAACAATCACTTGTGAAATGTGGTCGAAAATGATTGAAATTAACGTCGTTTATTAATGAATGCCACTTGATGCTTGCCCTAATGAATTAATTAGGCGTTAACGGTGTAATTTTTTCATCGAGTTTGTGTAATACAGAACCTTCGTTATATTATTTTACTTAATCGGTGAATTAATGAATTACCGTTGCAGTCGTTCGACCCGACATGGTTGACCTTTTGATTACGGGTTAATTAATATGCAAATGCGATGACGGACATCTTTTCGGTAATTTGTGAGTATTTCTCGTCTTGGTTGTCATTTTTTTACTGTGTGTGCTTATGGAAGAGTCGTTTTTTGGGATCAGCGGTATCAACCTATTGAGATTTAAATCAAAATTAAATCATCGAAGAATGAAATTGCCAAGTCGAAATATCGACATCGATATCGAATTCAAAGTAACAATAAAATCGGAAAACGTCGAAATGAAAACTAGTCAGATTCAAGCTGTCGATATCGAAATATTGATGTCGATGTCGTCGAAATCGAATCCGAAAATTGATGTATCAAAATCAAACATCGAAATGACGAAAATTAGCTTCGAGAAAATTACTCTGAAAACTGTAAACAAAAAGTATTGAAGTCGAAATGTGATATAATCGTTTTAAAAAATCGATATCGAACCATTAAGGTCGACATATCGAAATCGAAATGACAAAATCGACGCCAGAATATCGATATTGAAAAATCTAAATGTTGTATCATCGTGTGGTGAAAATATTATAATTGAAGTATCGAAATCGATAAATCGAAATGACAAATTCAACTTCAAGATATCGAACCGAAGTTGAAAGATCGAAATAAAAATAATGAAATATTGATATCGACTTTGAAGCGTTAAAATCGAAATTGAATAAAATCGAGATATTAAAACCGAAATAAAAACATCGAATTTTGCTCATCGATATCAAAATATCGAAATAATGACATATCGAAAAGAAATTCGAGCTATTTGAATTAAAATCGAACTATATCGAAATATCGAAATCGAAATTGCAAGATTGACATCAAAATATCGGAATTGAAAAATCAAATTGTAAGCGATGAAATCAAATTAAAAAAAAATCGAATTTACTATTAAAACGTCATAATATATTTTCCAACGTTTTGTTAGAAATTATGACGAAAAAATAGTCAATTCTTTGCGTTCATATTCTATTATTATTATTTCAAATTCTCAAACAAACGTTATTGTTACATTACGAAGAAGAACGAGTTCTAAAATATAGAAAACGTGGAAAAATTCATCCCTTAAGTGACTTCATCAATCACTTATTCTCAGGTTGCTCGTCTGAGAAGAAATCCAAACGTATTTTTTTATCCTGACGACGAACTTTATTGCTTGACGTTCCACCCTCACGGTCATTCAACTCTACGTCTTGACTGTCTTGTAAACGATCATGAAGAATGTCTCCAGGAGAAGGAGATCTGGAAAAGGGTTCACGCTTGGGTACACCTTTGAGCGCCGTTATTAAATCGATGAACGGATTATGCGAGTTTTTCTCAATCCAATCTGCGCAATTCAACGGTGATTTTACTCAATTTCTTAGAGGAGTATGTAGGTGTATTGTTGTCCTTACCGTAGACTGGCATATCCCCTACGCTGTCTAGAAATTAAAGGAGACGTTGAGTTAGTACTTTGAAGAGTTTATGCTTCGGATGTAAGGTTACTCACTTAAAGAGCATTTCCACTTCATACAACAAGAATATTTGAACCAAGTATCTGAGAAATTTGAAAATTTTCGTTTAATGTCGTTGAGAAAGATTATAGTTGAGGAGTCACAAACCTCTCAATTTTTCGTCCAGATTTAAATTAATTAGAAGTAAGTGTTCGTTTACAATGCTGTAAACGTCGCTGTAGTCTTTAATCCATTTTTCTCCTATTGTAGAAATATCTTGAATATCTGAAAATATTAGAAATGTATAGCTTTCTGAGTTAGGTTCATTTTTGAGATTATTTTGAGATTGATTGCAAATTAAGTGAGCTAATATTAAAATATTCCCTCTCCTCATCTTTTTCTATAGACTTAGAATTACAGTGACGATAATAAGGAGACTTACTCTTTACATTAGATTTCACGCAGACTGTGAATAAGAAAGATCCGTTATTATCATGAATCACTCGAAATTATTTATTCAAATATTTACTTTCAGTGAAGGTATTGGCAATTGGGACATTTTCTATTTGCAGTTGCGTTCCTAAATGGGGTGTGAAATTTTCAAATAAAATCAACTTATTACTTTACTATTCAGGTAACAATATACTACCTTTGACTTGTACATTTTGTACCTCTTGCCTCAATACCTCTTCTAATTTAAGGAAAAATGATTGTAAACAATGTTCAGTGCAGCTGAGAGTAACTGTAAAACAAATTCGTTCAATTTTATGGAATAATTTCCTTATGAGAGAAGTTATTGAATAATCCTTGATAAGGGTTTCAAACTACCTGATTGTTCTTTTGGATCTAAAACGTAACAAAATCAACGATTGTAGTGGTGAAAGTTGAAGCGATAAAATAGTGAAATTTGAACGAAAGTTTACCTTCGAGCTCTTTGAAACTAACGAATTCAGAAGTATTGCATAATCCTGAAATGAAAAGCAATTTTTCAAAAATTCAATCTACATATGCTGAGGCTGTCAATATCTTAGTAACGCCTTTTGTCCGAAAGCAATGCAACTTTAATCGCAAATGTATTTGTAGTATTGCCGAATCTTGAAATTTGCAGGAATCAAAATATCAATTTAAACGAAGTTACGTAGCATACAAAATATACGCGTACAACTCTTTATGTGTGAATTTACCCCTTCAAATCTTTGTAACTACACTCCTACATACTCTTGCGACGTTGAAGTTGCAGCACGATCAAATAAAAAGCGAACCCTAATATCAACACACTGTATGTGTACCTGCTGTAAATAGAGTGAAATCATCAAGGTCATCCTCAGGTTTAGGTGCAGATGTCACTTGGTCTTCGTCGTCGTCGTCGTCATCATCATCGGTTTTATAATCTCGTTGACGTTTCAGAGCATTTGTTAACGCAGGGTGGATCATGGTTTGTTGCGAATCCGGCGATTGAGGAGTATTAGGTGTTGTCGTTGGTGGAAGGTTAACCGGTGCAGGTTGCGAATCAGATTGAGTAGTACCAAGGTCCCTCACTGGTGAAAGAATGTCCGGCGAGTATTGTGAATCAGGTGATTGAGGAGTATTATGTGTAGTCTTTGGTGAATGACGTTTAGCCTGAGATAGCTCAAGATACGGATCACCCTCTTCAGTCTCCTCTTCAGCTTCTTCTGTTGACGTTTCAGGTACCGTTTCTCCGGAAGAGAATTTGTCCGCTATTTCTACACCTCTTTTTATATATTTATCCATTATTTCGGGTCGGTCTTTGAAGTTGAGGCAGTTACGGAGATAAGCAGACGCGTTGAGTTCTGTTTTTAGAGGGTGTGGATAAGTATTAGAGAAAAATGATTGAAGTTAGATTGAGAACCAATGTTTTTACTTTTTTGGCGAAGTTCGCGTTCTACTTGGCGTATGGAGAAATTCGTGCAGAAACCTGTAAGAGAAAAAGTCATTTTGGGAGTCAAGGATCCCTGAAAATTGTAACTTTTGATGTGTTACTTTCTATAAATTCGTGTATTGTTTCAATTGTAGATAAGTCTTTTTCAAATACTGGCTTCACAAGCGACTCCAGGCATTTGCCGGCCTCTGGAAATGGCATAAAGTGGGATCAAGTAGTGAAGTTGTATTTTAGATGATTTTGAGGGCATAATATCTCGAGTGCGGAGTCAGTGTGACCTGAGTTGATTACTCCAAAGAATTGTGGTCGTTTTTTGAACAGTTTTGAGCACTGGGAAGTTGTGCTAGTTGGTGTTTAAAGCATTGTTCTTACCTATTCGACTGTCATCAGCTGAAAATTTTGATTTAAATTAGTAGACGCCATTCTAAATGAATTTCAAATTGTAATTACATTACTTACGTAGCTTTTTGGTGAAACAAGATGCTGGAATTGAATAATTTACATATTAAATATTCTGACTGGAGATGCCATTGGAAAGTGAAGGTACTTACTAAACATCCAGATGAATAGAAGCATCGATATCGAATTTCGAAAATTCATCTTGGAAATGATATAAAATCAATAGACTCGATCGGTGCAAAAATTTTAGAAGAATATCGTTCGTGAAACGATTTCCAAAGGATCACGTCATTCGATGCTTGTTCAGCGTAAACACTTGTTCAAACATCAAGTAAGGTGTTTTTTCGAAAGATACATAAATTTTAACAAGAAACGATTGAATGTCGTGTTCATGGATTACTCACCATTTGCGTTATCGTTGCGATAAAAAATAAACAACGAGTCGCTCGGAAAATTGGAGCATAAATCAAGATTTTTACTCGAGGGGACTAGACCTGTCAAAAGATTTGAAGAATTTTATTGATATATTGAATATATCAATGTAAAGTACTGCCTACGTTTTATACTTAAAAGATCTTTCGGTCCAAAGCGACTGGAGAGATGGAAGTAAAAATAGTAAGTTTGATGTAAATTACCGTATAATTTCGCAGGGCATAATATTGTCCGAAAAACGATCTAAATGAGCCTCTCTTTCACTATATTTTCCATTTCATCTTTAATTGGAACCTTAATTAAATTGAATTTTGATAAATCTGATACCCTTGGCTCAATGTTAGGAAAAGGAGGAGAAAATAGTGTCAATCGGTTGTGCTTCATTCCTTTCCCTCTTTTTTAAAAAAAAGTAAAATCTTTAGATTAATCAGAAAATAAAATTGATAAAAAATAATGTAATTTTATAATTATCAAAAAAATTGAATATGATAAAGAAGAGAATAAATAAATAGATAAATGTAGATGTCAAAAAATTGTTTATTAAAGAAAAATAATTCTCGAAAGGAAGCATTATTCATGAACATTTTCTCCACTATTTTTCCTTCGGCTGTTCTTCGGGACTTGTGTCTAAACGCGGCTTTTTATCACGACGGCGAAGTCGAACTGTATCGCTGGTAGTTGCGATTTCAAGGTTTTGCTCAATGTCCATATGGTGATCACCTTCCAAAGGCTCAGTGGGTGTATCTCCTGGGGATGAAGATCTAAACGAAGTGCTTCGTTCTATTTCGTATCTCAGCATTTTCATCAAACCGATGAGTGGGTTGTTGGTGTTTTTGTTTATCCAGTCTGCAACATGGTGAATATTTTGTATAATTATTCGATGGGGATGATAGGTAATTTATATTTTTACCATTTAATACAAGATCTCGAAGGTTATCTGCAAGTTGAAACAATATTAAACGGTTTATCAATACCAAGATCTACATACTTGAGGTGTATCCCTTGAAAATACTTACTCATTGCACATCCCCATTTTATGCAACATACATATCGATACAAAATATCTAGAATTTTTGATTTTTTTTCAAATTAATATGCTAACAAAATTCTATAGAGGGGGTGTCACATGGAACATGGTTTATTTACCTTTCAGTGTGTCACCTAGGCCTTCATTTGATGGAAAGGAACTGCTGTTTGATTTGTTGTAAAGGGTGCTGTAGTCCAGAAGCCACTTCTCTCCTATGTTGGAGACATCTTGCATACCTAAGAGTATTAAGGAGTTGATCCATGCATTAGTTTTGTTCTTCGTAATGGATCACTTTTAAATATGTGAAGTTAGAGGTATAATTACATATTTAAATTTACAAAAATTCATCAACATTAAAATTGAAAAATTAAGTATAATCCAACGTGACATGTTTTGTCAGTAATGACGTCATCGTCACCTCAAAAAAGTAGGGAGCGCAGATTCTTTACTATCACCCCTCCCAAATGTATAGATTTAGTGGAAGGAGGAGTAATTGCTGCACTTACTTTTTGCATTAGAATTTTCACATGCTGTAAGCAAAGAAAGGATATTACTGGACCTTAAGGTACTCAAAAGGATCTATAAGAATATTACTTTGCCTGAAAGTATTAGCTGCTGGGAGATCTATTTCCAATGATTTTCCTAAGTGGTGAAATTTTTGAATAAACATGCAATTTGTGTATTTCTGGTAAAATAACAACGTTACCTTCCACTTTCACGTTTTGTATTTCTTTTTTCAATATATTTTCCAATTCGAGGAAGAACGATTGAAGGCAGTTTTCGCTACAACTGAGAGCAACTGTGGAACAAATTCGATTAAAGATGAAGCGGTAACCCTATGGATGAAATTATGCGTCAAATTTTAGAAGTACTTGATTTATCATTCGGATCTGTAACATAACGGAGAGCAGAATTTGAAATAATAGTGTAGACGATGTCAAGTTCAAGGTCAGGATGACTTACCTTCGAGTTGATCAAATATAACGAACTCGGTAGAATTGCATAGTCCTGGGTTGAATCAAAACAGAGGTTAATAAATATCAAAGTTATACTAGGTGTACCGATGTCCCCGGTGCCTTACATTTGGTGGTAACGCAAGCCAACCTACATGAGTGTTTATACCTCATTTAAAACAGATTTGAAGGAGTAAATTCCCCCTCCCCCCTTTAGAGACACGTTCATGTTGTGTATCTAATTTTTGAAATACATAAAAGGACATGTAATTTCGTCTTAATTGAATTGCTAATAGGTGCTTGAATTGTATGTAGATACAGGCAGAACGTGATGATAACTTTTTGTGGAACTTGGATAAGTCTATGAAAAAGGTTCTATACGATTTTCGTGTATTCGTAACTCGGAAGGAGTTACTAGTAGACGAGAGTCCGGTATATATATAACATACCTTCAGAAAATATGGAAAAATCGTCGACAATTTTCTCACTGGATTCAGGTTCCTCGTCATCTCCACCATCATCAACCTCATAATCTCTTTGTCGTTTAAGGGAATTTGCCGGAGGAGAGTTAAGAGGGGAGTAGTGTGGTTGAGGTGAGGAAGGAATGGTCGGTGATGTGGGTGTATCCTGATGTACCAAAGGCTGCTCTTCATGCTGGATGGAGTTTTCAGATGCGGGTGGATTCTGATGTGTCGAAGGTTGTTCTTCAGGCTCGGTGTCATTTTCAGAATCATGGCCGGAAGAATGAGACGACGAGTATTCTGAATCTGAGGAGTCATCGGCTACCGATATGCCCAGGTCGATGTACTTGGTGAACACATCGTTTCGCTTTTGCTGAGCTAGGCATTCACGTAGTACCGCAGAAGCATTTATATCTGTAATGAGCAAAGGTGAAGAGGGAAGTAATGCAGAGTTGAAAGGGGAAATGTGATATTAATCTTACTGTGTTCTTGGAGCTGGTCTTGGATTTCTTTGATAGGTAGGTCCGAGCAGAATTCTGTAATTAGGTGTGAATCTCAGGGAGGTTGTTTAATTTGTCGTATATTTAAAGAGAACATGTTGGTTACTTTCTAAAAACTCGTGAACGGTTTTGTGTTTGGAGGTTTCTTCTTGGAATATGGGTTTGATGATGGTCTGCAGACAGCGGCCAGCCACTGGAAATGGTATGAAGTCGGATTTAATAGAGGGATTGGTATTTTGTATACCTCCTGAGGGAACGTTGTATTGAAGCGAAAGACAAAGTTGTCCGGTGAGGTGCTTAATGGGTTTTATAAGATTTTTAGGGTTTCTAGTCATTGATGATGAGGAACTAGCCGGAAATCTATATCAATATTGATCTTACCTAATCGGCTGTCATCAGCTGAAAAGTGCTTTTAGATTAGTGTCTTTTCAATTATGAAGGTTCACTTGTCTGGGCCATTGTTACTTACGCAATTTATCCGCTGAACTGGAGACTTGATAGAATCAAGCAATATTTCAACTCATTAGATTTATGGAATAAAATACAGAACTATTAAAGTATTCGGATATTCTTACTGAAAATTGATAGCATCAAAAGCAATGATATTGTGACCTGAAACACCATTTTGAAAAATTATCAAACCTGTAGACTTGTTCAGTGTTGAAAGTGATAGAAACGTAATGTGCCAATGAAGTTCGAAATCAACTACGACGTCGAATGACTATCATAAAGTGTGTAACACACTTCACACTTGTTCAAATAATACGTGATTTTCTTCAAGAACATAAAAAAATTGTTTTTCACGACGAACGATTAAAATTGCGGTCCCGTGGATTACGCACTACTTTTTAATGGCTTTTGCAAATTAATGATCAAGTGGTAAAAAAACATTGATGATTTGAAATTTAAAAAAATTAAAAGTTCATGTCTCGAAGAATTTATTAAATAGCATAAATTATAGATGAATATAATTATACGTTATAGGAATATGAAATAATTAAAATAGAATAATAAGGTGAGATTTTCAAGAAAGATCGAATGTAATTCATTTGGGGTCAGCGTTATTTGAAGATGATGAGTCTTGGGTTCCCATCATTAGAGGTGCTTCCGCTCGTATTTTGGGTAACTGAGCAAATACCCTGTAGAAATTGTATTCGACTTTATTTTCGGCAGCGAAATCGGAAATCTTGTCTGTAAATGGGAATTAATTAGTAAGAAGTAAATGTAAGGAAGATGCTAATATTTCTATACCATAAAGTGGGATACTCTTTCCTGGTTCTGTAATTGAAAAAAGATAAGAGATTAGTTTGGAAACGTTTGTTTAATTAATGCTTTATCACATCCTCTTATCCTTTATTCTGGAATTAATGGATTCAGTGATCGAGAGATTTGGAGGTGAGTTCACTTACTCATGGCGCAATTCCACTTGGCGCAGGATTTGTACGAGTGGTAGATACCTGAAAAGAATTCATAGAGTAAACGAAAAAGATCGTTGGTCGTGGTAGCAGAGCACGCTTACTCCATATTTTCTGGTCAACGGTGTTATTCGATGAGATTTCGTCTTTTTCCGTATCCATTATTGGATCATTGGTAACTTCGTAGTGGTCCAGTACTTGGTACATTGTCCTATAATTTTCTATCCATTTTTGTGCGATGTAACCGATTTCTTCGGGAGCTGTGAGCAATACTCGAATAAAATGTACCCTGATTCGAATCTATGTGGAGGTTTTTAACTAGTAAAGAAACCCTAATGAGAAGACGACTTGGGTAACACGTCAACTGATAGTCACGTTGATTATTGTGCACTTGATCCCAAAACAATCGAAGACTGTGTGCTTACACGAGATCTGCTTCCATGCTAAGAGTTCAGTACAAAATTTAATGACTTACTTGATGCGTGGTTATCTTTGCAAGCTATTTGAAACGATAATAAACTGATATAAAGATTTGATATCAATGTAACAATCAAAATGCAATGAAAAATTGAAGTTACTTTTGATGAATTGATCAGCGTCGTTGGAGATTTTCAAGTCATTCAGGTCATCTATAAGATATATTTGGTTGAGATATCAAGAAGTATCTTCGATTGAGCAACATTCTTACTTATAATTGATTGGTAACCCGTATCCAAATTTTTCTCCGCATTGACCACCTCTGTAAAAAGTAAAATAAAACGTTTCCGAATGTTTTCCTAGAAAGAATATCTGTAAAGGGGGTATCTACCTGGTTTATTAAACTTTTCTGGTTGTTGTAACCTTGCTTTCTCCAGCTGTTGTTTCTTTTCTTCAAATTCCGTTTTGTAGTGTTGTATAAACTCTTCGACGCGTTGTTTAACACCCGACAAAATTTTCTCGATTTGGTAGAAAAATTGCCCTAGGTAGTTTTCCAGACATTTTATTGTTGCTGTAATGAAGACTTGCGTGAGTTACCAGGGAATTTTACTAAGCACGTGGTACTCATGATGTTATACTTTCTGCTTCATGTTGGTCTGCAGCGACATGAAAGGGGAAGGAGGATTATTAGAATTGAGGCATAAGAGATGATAGTATGTGGAATTTATCTTGAGATACCTTCGAGCTCATTGAAATCTATTTCCTCTTCGGAGTTACATAATCCTGAAAGATTACCCCAGTTGTATTATTTGTAAAAAATTCATAAATGAGGACCACGTTTACCATAGGCAAACTTGTCGACATCTGTAAATAACAGGTCAGTCTGGAGATCAGTATTGATCTGAGTGAGCTTCTCGTTGCCTATTTTATGATATCTGTCGAAAATTGTCGGATTCGGATCCAAGCACTTTTTTAAAACTTCAACGCTATCTTGACCTGAAATAGGTACAGAATGGGAATCATGTTGAAGACTAGGTCAAAGTGATACATACTTTTTCTCTTTTCTTGATGCTGATCAGATTTCGTTTCTTGTTGGTCTTGCTCGCAGAAAACTGCAAGGAATTTGAATAAGTAATGGTTCAGCAGCAATTGAAACTTGAATGTGACGAGATGATACTTACATTCCAGGTATGCGGCGGTTTCGATTTCATCTGATAGTAACACATTCTTGTAAATGTCATATCCTAAGAACTCCCGAAGACAAAGACCAGCCTCTGGGAAGAAAATGTGTCAAGAGGAAAAAGGTGATGAATGGAGATCTCTACAGAGTCATCTCAAGGTCATTCGATCAAACTTACTTATTCTACTATCGTCAGCTAAAATGGAACGAGATGAAGTGGTATCAGTTTCAGTTACGGAGCTTGAATTATGTGAAAAATGGGTGCACTACTTACGCAATTTTGTCGATTGGATCGAGTTCGCGAATAGTAAAACTGTAAATGTTGCTTTGTAAGAAGCTATGCACAGTTGAAAAATATCAGAGAAGATAAATTATACCTGTTGCTATGATTATTGATATCATCGTTGATATCTGTTCAAAGCCCAATTTCGAAAAATCCATTATACAAATTCAATTCGTCGAATTGCTGTGCAGAAGAATTGCGAATTTGAAACGAAGGTTTTACCTGTTTTAAAGTTTTTTTCCCCGCGATAATCACCACCTGCTCAAATATTAACAATGACTGTGTTAGAATTCGACGTTGACGTACGTTGTAAGAAGTTTATCATCGGGTTTGAATTTTTCGCGTTTTTTTAAAAGAAAAGTAATGTCGAAAAATTACGAATTTTGTGAACTGTAGTATGCTTGAGTTTTTGCCCGAAAAACTAACCTAACGATTTCCATATTCGCACTGAGTTAAGAGTTGCTGGAGGAAAGCGGCTCATGAGAGGTTTCAAAATTCCAGATTTTGTGAAAATTTTGATAAAAATAAAACAAAACTGGTTTTGTCAGCTTGCTAAATTTTTTGAAAATTTTTTCCTCGTGTTTTTGATATAGTCGAGGTAGCTTTGAACGCCCCGGCGCCCCGGGTTACTTTGAAATATGATTTGAATACTAATTAAAAGTAGATATCGCTTTGAAAGCTATTTTCGGAGCCTTGTTTTGAAAAAATTCTCGACACTGAAATTTAAAGTGTAGTTTAATTAATTTTTAAGAGCATAAAAGTCCCTATTCAAAGTATTCCTGTATTTTCAGTCACCCAAAGTGAAAACAGTGCTGCCTCATATTGTTCAAAAAGATATATTTGAACGAACCAACAAAAGCATTCAGGGAGATGATGTTTATTGGCTAAAAATGTAAATATATGTCGCTAAATTTTATAATAAAATATAAATTTATGGAATTTTTATAAAAATTATCATAATTATATTATAAATTAATAATACAAAATTTATATTTGTAAATATATTATTATAAACTAATATGTATTATTGTGATAATTAATCTCCCAATTTTTTCTGCGCAGGATGTACAACTTGATGGAAATTTATGTACGAAGGATTATGACGTCACTTGTTTGCTGCTTTCGGCATTGCTGTAGTCATCGTCCTCAAGTTTCAACTTATCGGTGAGTACTTTGAAAAATTTATTGGCTTTGGGTGGAAGCACCTTTCCTTTAAGAGAAGTAGGATCACGATCTGTAGCGCTGTCCAGGAAATCCTCTGTTTTGAAAAGAATAAATGTAGCTCAATTTAAGATCTTCTAAAAGAAGGTATTTGGGTTAACGTACCGTAAAATGGAATACTACTTGGACCCTCTGAAAAATAACAAAATTTGGATGAGGGAGTTGGTATTGTGGTGGAGGGTGTTAAAGATGTATCGATATGATTTTACTTACTCATGGCGCATTCTCGTTTGGCGCAATTACGGTAGAGGAAGTAAGTAGCTGTTGAGAAAAGAAGGTATTTAAAAAGAATAGATGATTCGGATCTATAAAAGGAGACGAGATACCTTCTATTTTATCGTCGAATGTCTGCTCGTCGTCGTCTTCGTTTCCTATGTTGTTAAAAGCTTGAGACGTTTTTCCTCTTATTTGATTTTTTATCATGTCGTCGTAATCTATGTCCTCGGCTTTTTCGAGATTTGACAGGTACTGGTCCAATTCCAGATAAACTTTGCTGTATTTGAAAAAGTAATCTTTGCCGAGTTTTGTTATCGAGTCGATATCTACAATTTCATCGTTTAAGTGAATTAATCTCGCGTATAGATTTCTGAGGAATAAGGGGAAAGAGTAGGAAATCATGATGGGTACTCTGATTAAAATTTCAAACTCTTGAGAATTGACGATGGAGCAACTGAAACCGCGTACATGTCAGTATGTTTGCCTACTTTGACATCACTAGGAGTAAAGATTAATGGTTATTCGATAGTCCTTTGGTCTGAGTGAATACCAGATATAATACATGTGCGCAATATATGTGGCATTTGTATTTAAGAAGGGGTTAATTTTTTCTTCAATGAAAAGTAAATTTTTGGAGAACTTACCACTTGGTTTCTTTTTCTGCCAAACTAATGAAAAAAAATATATAATTATTAAAAATAATTTTAATTGATTTTTCAAAATAATTTTTTATTTTTGATTACTTTTATCAAATTCATCTGTGAAATTGGGTATTATCACTCCTTCCTGAAATTTTTTTATCTGCTCTGCAAAATAAGAATTATTTTTAATTTTAATTAAAAAAATTACAAATTATTACTCAATTATATAGATTGTCATTTCAATATTTATGTGTTTTACCATTGAATTCTCCGATCTGTTTTTGTTCCTCGAGATATATTTTTTCAACGTCGTCGTTAGTGCCTTTGCCGGGTTTTCGCACATTATCTCTCTTTGTGGTCAAAAAGTTGATGACCGTTTGTTTGCCGTCACTCAAGGTTTTCTCCATCCGCATGACGAATCGTTCGGTGCAGCCTTGTAAGCAGTTTAAAGCGTCTAGTGTAAGAAAAATATTTATTGGTGATTTTTCATTCAGGATAAATTTTTCTGCGGTGGAATTTTCTCAGCGAGTGGAGTAGTTACTTGTTTTATCGTTTGGATCTGCGGAATGAAGACGTAGCTAGTTAACATTTTTTATTTGAAAATATTTATCATGTTTGTAGGATTAACCCCACTTACCCTTTATTTCTTTGAAATCGATCACTTCTTCGGCGTAACAAATACCTGGAATAAACGCGCAAAATTGCTATAAATTTTTTTTCAAATGAAATTTTTCAAGTGGAGAAGAATCGCTCACCAATTACGAATTTACTCAGATCGGATAAACTTTTCATTTCGTCAGAACTATCTAAGTCTTTTTTGGATTGAGCATCTGTCTCAGAATCGGTTGCGTTTTGATCGTCCAATTCCGAAGTCTTGGACGAAACGGTGTTTTGACCTTTTGCATCTTTGGACGGTTCCTCGTTAAGATTATCGTCTCCGTCTGACTCGTCTTCTGCTTGATTAACGGTGGACGATCGAGGAGGACTTGGATTTGTGGATACGTTACCATCTTCATCTTCGATTCTGTTGGCGGCCGCCTGCTCCTCTTCTTTTTCCTTCTCGTCGACTTTCTGAATCCCGAGATTGTGGTATTTTTCGTATATTTCGGCCGGTTCTCTGTCGTCGAGGCATTTTTTAACAGATTGCGCGCCCTTTACTAAAGATGTGAATTAGTACGAGGAATATAGCGTGGTTACGTGGTACTTACTATCGTGTTTTACTCTTTCTTCGAGGTCATCGAGGGATTCGTCTTCGCAGAAAGCTGTGTGAAAAAAGTGAAGTGAATGTGGGTTTGTGGGTTTGTCAAGTGATGTATTTACCTCCGAGGTATTCCCCGCTTGATAATTTTTTTTGCGGAGTGATGTCTCCCATGTAATCCCTCAGGCAATAAATAGCATCTGGAAAAGGATTCTTTAGTGAGATTACTTGGATTTTGTGAGATATATTTGGATTAGCAATAATTTACCTAGAAGACCTTTGTTGGCTGAAAAAAACGTAAAAAATTTATTATTTCGATGTGAATGAAAATTTTCATTTCGATCCAACCAGTTTTAATACTTACGCAACGCCGTCTCCACGAATTGAGGGGAATAGTAAATGGCTAAAAAATAAATAGATTCTTAATTATAATTTTCAAACTGATTCGTTGTTTTCCTAATTAATTAATCACCTAAAAATGAGAAAACCCAAAAGGTAAGTTTCATTTTGGTAATTAGTTTGGCTTCAATCTCAAAAAAATTTTTTCGCTGATGTGGAAACCGCAAGAATACTTGAAATGTTACGAAATGACGAATTCGTCGAAGTAAGCTACGACGTAGATGATATTGAAAAATTTTACATCAATTTTCGCAGCTGTTTAAATAACGCTGAGGTGGATTATTTTGTCAAGGTGATTTAATATTGTTTTTTTCGTAGCATTTACGCAAACCCTGTGACACGAGCGATAGAAGGTAGAAGTTTCTACGTAAATTTGAAATAATTTGAAAATATGTGAGATTTAACAAGGAATGTTGTCGTTGGCGAAAATCTATCGCATGTTTTGGTGATGATTTCACGTTGGTTGAAAATTTATACGCATTTTGAAGGTGATTGGTGAAATTACTGTATGAAAAATGCCTTTTTAGGAAGCTGAAAATCTCTTAAACCCCCCCGGGAAGTGATCGAAGGTGATCTAAAATGCTGAAATACGAAAATTAGTAAAATTTGGCCTGAGCTCTGGCTTAAATTTTAAGAATCGAGTCTTGGTTTCAAAGCTGGGCCTGCGGTAATCAGATTTCAGAGCTGGTGTTTAAAGCTTTGTGAAAAATATCCTTGTCTCAACATGTTGTTGAAGATGGGTACATAATGAACTTTGAGGGGGTAACCATACTACATAGGTACCTAGATAACTGCTGAAGGCAGTTTTGCACTCTCACCCCATCCCAAATTTCAGATGAAATCGATCCGATGCCTTAGGAGAAAAAATTGTATTTTTCGTTTATGATTTTCTGTCGTCAAGAAATGACGGAAATGAGACTTCTTGAACCTCTGCCTCAAATGTGCCTTGAAGCCTTGATGACGCTCAACTACTCTCAACTGCCTTGTACAATTTTAATTAAATTTTCAAGGAATCGCGATAGAGGAATTAAATTCAAAAATTTATTTATTTCAGGAAAATATGTTGATACTGTTTTATTAACACTTATTATCATTAATCTCTAAACTCCTTATAAAATATTGAATTATTATCGGAATTGTAGTGGGGGAAAAATGGCTCAGCGGACTTACGTTATCATTTGGGTTACAAGTAATTCATTATAATTTACTTAATTTCTACTCGTATTAAATATAATAATTTTCTTACACATAAGTGTAGCAAATAGAGAAAATTTTATTAGCAGGAAGTCCTTTTCGGTGGCAAACCTTTAAAAAGTATCCCTCGCAACAATCACCACCTGCTCAAATATTAACAATAACTGTGCTAGAATTCGACGTTGACGTGCGTTGTAAGAAGTTTATCATCTGGTTTGAATTTCTCGCGTTTTTTTTTTTTCAAAGAAAAGTAATGTCGAAAAATTACGAATTTTCTGTACTGTAGTATGCTCGAGTTTTTGCCCGAAAAATTAACCTGACGATTTTCATATTCGCACTGAGTTAAGAGTTGGGGCGGAGTGTGGTGAAAGAAGAATATGAGTCGATGTATGATTTGCAGCATTGCAAGGTACCTCGGTAGATAGTACAGTCATTTCAGGTCAAAAATCAACATTAATTCCCCGGAAGGGGAGATTCGGAACATAGGTGCTATACAACATGTACTTTAGTATTCCGGAACTTCCCATCGATCGGTTGATACCTTGCCCCCTTTTTGGGAGTTTAAAGGGTCCACTTTTTGGGTTTTTCGCAATAACTCGCTTAGTGGTGAAAATTTGGAAAAAATTTCAGTATTTGTGAAAGATAGGGCCCTGAAAGAATGGAGCACATGAGAGGTTTCAGAATTCCAGATTTTGTGAAAATGTTGATAATAAACCAAATTGGTTTTTTGAGCTTGCTAAATTTTTTGAAAATTTCTTCTTCGTGTTTTTGATATAGTTGGGGTGGCTTTGAATGCCCCGGGTTACTTTGAAATATGATTTGAATACTAATTAAAAGTAGGCATCGTTTTGGAAGCTATTTTCGAAGCCTTGTTTTGAAAAAATTCTCGATACTGGAATTTAAAGTGTAGTTTAATTAATTTTTAAGAGCATAAAAGTCCCTATTCAAAGTATTCCTGTGTTTTCAAAGTCATCCTAAGTGAAAACAGTGCTGCCTCATACTGTTCAAAAAGATATATTTGAACGAATCAACAAAGACATTCAGGGAGATGATGTTTATTGGCTAAAAATGTAAATATATGTCGCTTAAATTCTATAATAAAATATAAATTTATGGAATTTTTATGAAAATTATCTTGAAGTCATCGTCCTCAAATTTCAACCTATCGGTGAGTACTTTGAAAAATTTATTGGCTCTGGGTGGAAGCATTCCTCCTTTGAGAGAAGTAGGATCACGATCTGTAGCGTTGTCTAGGAAATCCTCTGTTTTGAAAAGAATAAATGTAGCGCAATTTAAGATCTTCTAAAAGAAGGTACCGACGTACCGTAAAATGGAATACTACTTGGACTCTCTGAAAAATAATAAGATTTGGATGAGGGAGTGGGTATTGTGGTGGAGGTCGACAATGTAGCAATATGATTTTACTTACTCATGGCGCATTCTCGTTTGGCGCAATTGCGGTAGAGGAAATAAGTAGCTGTTGAGAAAATAAAGTATTTAAGAAGAATAAGTGATTCGGAGCTATAAAAGGAGACGTGATACCTTCTATTCTATCGTCGAACGTCCGCTCTTCGTCGTCTTCGTTTCCTACGTTGTTAAAAGCTTGAGGCGTTATTCCTCTTATTTGATATCTTACCATGTCGTCGTAATCTATGTCCTCGGCTTTTCCGATATTTGACAGGTACTGGTCCAATTCCAGATAAACATTGCTGTACTTGAAAAAGTAATCTTTGCCAAGTTTTGTTATCGAGTCGATATCTACAATTTCATCGTTTAAGTGAATTAATCCTGTGTATAGATTTCTGAGGAATAAGGGGAGAGAGTGGGAAATCATGATGGGTATCCTGATTAAAATTTCAAACCCTTAAGAGTTGACGATAGAGCAACTGAAACTGCGTATATGTCGGTATGTTTGCTTACTTTTACATCACTAGGAGTAAATCAATGAAAAGTAAATTTTTGGAGAACTTACCCTCAGGGTTCTTTTCCTGCCAAACTATTGAAAAAAATTATAATTGTAAAATAATTGAAAATAATTTTAATTTTGAAATAATTTTAGATTACTTTTATCAAATTCATTTGTGAAATTAGGTATTATCACTTCTTCCTTGAGTTTTTTTATCTGCTCTGCAAATTTAGAATAATTTTTAATTAAAAATATTAAATATTAAACAATTATGTAGATTGTCATTTCAATATTTATGTATTTTACTATGTAATTCTCCGATCTGTTGTTGTTCCTTGCGATTTGTTTTTCCAACATAGTCGCCTCCGCTGAGTTTTAGCACGTTATCTTTCTTTATGGTCAAAAAGTTGATGACCGTTTGTTTGCCGTCATTCAATGTTTTCTCCATTCGTGTGACGAATCGTTTGGTGCAGCCTTGTAAGCAGTTTAAAGCGTCTAATGCAAGAAAGATATTTATTGGTGATTTTTCATTCAGGGAAAATTTTTCTGCGGTGGGATTATCTCAGCGAGTGGAGTAGTTACTTGTTTTATCGTTTGGATCTACGGAATGAAGACGTAGCTAGTTAACATTTTTTATTTGAAAATATTTATCATGTTTGTAGGATTAACCCCACTTACCCTTTATTTCTTTGAAATCGATCACTTCTTCGGCGTAACAAATGCCTGGAATCAATGCGCAAAATTGCCGTAAATTATTTTTCAAATGAAATTTTTCAAGTGTAGAGGATCGCTCACCAATTACGAAATTACTCAGATCGGATAAACGTCTCATTTTGTTAAAACTATCTGAGTCTTTTTTGGATGGAGCATCCGTCTCAGAATCGGTTGCCTTTTGATCATCCAATTCCGAAGTCTTGGACGAAGCGGTGTTTTGACCTTTTGTATCTTTGGACGGTTCCTCGTAAAGATTATCGTCTCCGTCTGACTCGTCTTCTGCTCGATTGGCGGTGGACGATGGAGGAGAACTTGGATGTGTGGATACGTTACCGTCTTCATCCTCGATTCTGTTGGCGGTCACCTGCTCCTTTTCTTCTTCCTTCTCGTTGACTTGTATCCCGAGGTCGTGGTATTTTTCGTATATTTCGGGCAGTTCTCTGTCGTCGAGGCATTTTTTAACGGCTTGCGCGCTCTTTACTAAAGATGTGAATTAGTACGAGGAATGTTGTGTGATTATGTGGTACTTACTGTCGTGTTTTATTCTATCCTCGAAGTCATCGAGGGATTCCTCTTCGCAGAAAGCTGTGTGAAAAAAGTGAAGTGAGTGTGGGTTTGTGGGTTTGTCAAGTGATGTATTTACCTCCGAGGTATTCCCCGCTTGATAATTCCTTTTGCGGAGAGATCTCTCCCATGTAATCCCTCAGGCAATAAATAGCATCTGGAAAATGATTCTTTCATGAGATTACTTGGATTTTGTTTGATATATTTGGATTAGCAATAATTTACCTAGAAGACCTTTGTTGGCTGAAAAAAAGGAATAAAAATTATTATCTCGATGTGAAAGAAAATTTTCATTTCGATCCAACCAGTTTTAATACTTACGCAACGCCGTCTCTACGAATTGAGGAGAATAATAAATGGCTAAAAAATAAATAAATTCTTAATTATAATTTTCAAACTGATTCGTTGTTTTCCCAATTAGTTAATTACCTAAAAATGAGAAAACCCAAAAGGTAAATTTCATTTCGGAAATTCGCTTGGTTTCAATCTCGGAAAAATTTTTTCGCCGATGTGGGAACCGCCAGAATACCTGAAATGTTACGAAATGACGTATTCGTCGAAGAAAGCTACGACGTTGGTGATATTGAAAAATTTCACAGCAATTTTCGCGGCTGTTTAAATAACGCGGAGGTGGATTGTTTTGTCAAGGTGATTTAATGTTGTTCTTTCGTAGCATTTACGCAAATCCCGTAACACGAGCGAAAGAAGGTAGAAGTTTCTACGTAGGTTTGAAATAATTTGAAAATATGCGAGATTTAACGAGGAATTTTGTCGTTGGCGAAAATCTATCGACGTGTTTTAGTGATGATTTCACGTCGGTCGAAAATTTATACGCATTTTAAAGGTGATTTGTGAAATTAATGTATGAAAAATGCCTTTTTAGGAAGCTGAAAATCTCTTAAACCCTCGGGAATGTGATCGAAGGTGACCTAAAATGCTGAAATACGAAAATTAGGAAAATTTGGTCGGAGCTCTGGCTTAAATGTTTAAAATCGAGTCTTGGTTTCAAAGTTGGGTGTGTGGTAATCAGATTTCAGAGCTGGTGTTTAAAGCATTGTGAAAAATATCATTGTCTCAACACGTTGTTGATAACGGGTACATAATGAAGTTCAAGGGGGTAACCATACTACATAGGTGCATACATGACTGCTGAATGCAGTTTTGGCACTCTCACCCCATTCCTAATTTCAGATGAAATCGATCCGATGCCTTAGGGCTTGTTTACATGAAGGCGTTTTATGCGCGTGTACGCGCGTTTTTGTTCACGATTCCTGAACCATCGCATCTGAGTACCGCTCGTACAGGCAGATGCGATAGTTCAGGAATCGTGGACAGAAACTCGCGTAAAACGCCTTCATGTAAACAAGCCTTTAGAAGAAAAAATCATATTTTTCGTTTATGACTTTCTGTCGTCAAGAAATAACGAAAATGAGACCACTTGAACCTCTGCCTCAAATGTGCCTTGATGACGCTCAACTACACTCAACCGTTTTGTACAATTTTAATTAAATTCTTGGGAAATCACAGTAGAGGATTTTAATTCAGAAATTTATTTATTTCAGGAAAATATGGTGATACTGTTTTTCTAACACTTATAATATAATAATTAATCTCTAAACTCCTTATAAAATATTGAATTATTATCGGAATTGTAGTGGGGTAAAAATGGCTCAGCGGACTTACGTTACATTTGGGTTACAAATAATTCATTATAAATTACTTAATTTCTACTCGTATTAAATATAATTTTCTTACATATAAGTTTAGCAAAATAATGAAAATTCTATTAGCAGAACGTCCTTTTCGATGGCATTTCTACTTAACTACGTTCTGCTCTATTACCTGCTGCTTTTTGTTGAGCTGTGGTAGCAAGATCAACTAGTTCTGAAAACCCTTTAAAAAGTATCGAAAATAGTCAACGTGTAATTTAAATGATATAAAATATATGTATGTATATTGTACATGGAGACATACCTACTAGCGGGATTAAGCGTAGATCTGAAAATGTAAAAAAAATCGTAGAAAAAGTGAAATTGATTAATTTTTTTTTAAATAAAAATTTAAAAAAATTTGGGAAAATCACATTCGGGTGAAAATCCGATTACTCACTCGCATCCTGCTCATCTTTGGTTGCTAGGCATGAAAAATTAGAAAAATTTCGATTATTTATAGTTAATGTAGTGATCTGAAAAGACAAAATATATTACCTTCTAAAATAGCGGCTGCAAAAGTATTTTGAAGTTCTGTGTACGAAATTCAAACGCGTAAAAGAAACAAATTAAAAATTAAGTTGAATTGAGAAGAAAATCAATTTACGTACTCGTGATTTTTAGGTAATTTTTTTCAATGTATATGACGCGCATAACTTGAGCTATATAAACGTCGAATGCCACTTGAGCACAATTTTTGAGAACTAATGAAGTAAAAAATTAGTATTTCGTGGTTATTTTTTAATTTAAAATTAAAAATAGTTCTTACTTCCGTAGGTATTCGCTCCTTTAATACCTATAAAAATATTGTAAATTTTGGTCAATTTTATGAAAAAAATCGTGGAATGCCACACGGTGGTGAAAATCACCACCCTCGTTTTTATAACGCGCGTGACGTCATTCATAAGTAGTGTGTTCCTTCAACGCTAGATACCCTAATAATGAGCGTGTGCGTTAAGACTTACGGCGAACGCAACCATTTACGCAGGGGTTCTAAAATTTGTACCTTTAAAAAAGTTAAAAAAGCACACGGTGGTGAAAATCACTACGCTGATTTTTTTAACTCGCGCAGATAAACATGATCGTTTTTATGTTGGTAAAGAGATATTTTGAACCAGCGGGTGTAAGCACTCGACATTGACATTTCTGTAATGGCGCAATTTTTCCAGGGGTTTCCAAACATGAAACTTCATGAAATGATTTTGAGTAAAATTCAACATTCAAAATTTATTATTAAAAAATACGAAATAGTTTTTTTCAGATTTCTAAGCAATTAAAAAAATAAATTCATGTCATGTTTGCAAGTTGCCTTTTTTATGGATCTAAGCCCCCTAAAATCGGTTTTTCGCTTATATCTTAGTGTAAACTGGTTTTATCGAAAAAATAGTTCAGTTCAAAATTGAAACCCACTAAATTCTCTACAAAATGCATATATTAAGAGTTGATGTAACTGGCTTTAATTCCGAGCTACATACGTGCGATTGAAATAGGAGCATTGTTCATGAATTTTTGACAAAAATTCGCATAAATTTAGTTTTTTACCAGTAATTATGAAAAAAAAATGTTTTTTCGTGAAAATTTATAATAACTTAAATTAAATTAAAGATGACTAAATCCTCTACAAATACTGTATCTACAAAACTGGGCTAAAAAATAATCTAAACTCCCCTTCTTGGGGACGCCACAGCTCGGAAACTAAGTAAGCATTCTACTTTCATTATAATGGAATTTGTAGAAGATTTGGTCATCTTTAATTTCAGATTTTTTTCCATGGTTATAGGTAAAAAACTAAATTTATGCGAATTTTGTTAAAAATTCACAAAAAATCGTCCTTTCTCAATTGCACGTAGCTCGGAATCTAAGCCAGTTACATCAACTCATAATGCATGCATTTTGTAGAGAATTTAGTGGGTTTCAATTTTGAACTGAACTATTTTTTCGATAAAACCAGTTTTCACTAAGACATAAGCGAAAAACCGATTTTAGGGGGCTTAGATCCACAAAAAAGGCAACTTGCCAACATGACTTTGGTTCCAAAGTGAAGCATGTTGTAAAGGGTATCGAATACTATGTATATACCAAAATCCAGCTTATCAGGAATATGTCACCATGTGGCATTCCGGTACTGAAAAAGTGAAAAATTATCTCCACACTTACATTCGATGTATGCATCTCGAGCATCCGGAACTCCTCCCATTTGTCCACAAATTTCATCTAGAGTGTTGAAAAAACTGTTGTAGGCGGTTTGCAATGCTGGAAGATCAAGTGCTGCGGAGTTGAAAAAAAAACTCGAGTAATTAAAAATTCACACTAAGGGAAACTTAAGTGTGATGATTGATTTCGATTTACCTTCGATATTCGCCGCATATAGCGCTGAAAACATTGAACAATTATTTTTCCGCGTATAATATTTAAAAAAATTGTGATTTCCTTACCCAAAAGTAAACCAGCTAAAATGTGGAAATTTTTGAAATTTGACATTTTACAATTTTCGATTTTTTTTCAAGTATTACTTCGAATTACTATCGAACGTGATGCTAAAACAAAGAATTTTTAATTCAATACGCAGGAGTATATATTGTAGAATTTTTCGTTGGAAATGTTCTTAATGGCCATATGGTAATGTCTTTGGGAACATATTGAGTAAACAGAGAAACACTCGGTTCTGCTATTTTCTTAAATATAATGACTTTCTGGTAGACTTAAGTAAATAAGATCTTCACCTTGACGCAATGTTAAAAAATACAAATGTTTTAGTATTTATATACTACAATAATGATATTCAAGCACGTAGCACATAGGGCACATTTTGCCTGGTATGAAAGAATAAAAATACATTTTGATGCAAAGTTGTGTATTTTTGTCACTAATGTGATGAAATATTATGTACAATATTACATCCAACTTGTATCTTAAATGTATAAAGGCATTTCATGACAATCTATGAAATAAATTGGAATACCAAGTCTGGCATAAGTTTTTTTATTGATTTTTGGGTAAAATGGATATTTTCGTTCTGTTAGTGCATTCGGTGTCTTGAAGGGACAACTATTTGATGTTGGTATTTTACATGAATTTTTTTGCAAATATTTTAAAAAATTTCTAAATACATATTTTGGCTGTTGTACTTACAGTTTCTTATTGCGAGTGTAATCTTGGAATTGAGTGCTATCGCAAAAATCCAACGTGTTGAGTGTACGTGCAAATTTTAAGGTGAAATTCATCAATAAAAAATACGCGCATAGTTACCTAAAATTTTAGCAAACTGCGAACTCACAACTCTCCAGTGGTGGGGTAGATACTACCTACCTGCGACGTGCAATTATAAATTCGTGGAGTCTGATGTGAAGGGGATTGAAACGTAATTGCTAATTTTATTAATTATTATTACGCCGCTGAAAATTATGCAAAACCACGTTGAAACGTTCGGTTCTTATTCTCGTATTGCGTTCAAGTTATAATGTAACAACTTTTCAATAAACTTTTTAATTTTAATTATCGGGGCTTTCAGGGCTTTCATTTTTTTTTAATATCTCATCAGTAACGTGGTGATGAAAGCCTCTAGAAGACCTAAAAATATTTGTGATTTTAATTACGACAAGTTTCTAGGTTCAGGTTTTGGGGCCCAATTTTAGAGCCTACTTTTGAAAAACTAGGTTTCTGGTCTGCATCTTGAAATTACAGTTTTGGGTGTTGGACAGTAATGGTAGAACGAAAAAAATGATTTTTTGAAAAACGAAAAACTTTGAAATCATATATCTGGGTTAGTTTTTGAGGTAGAAACCTGTGGTTTAATGCGTTGAATTTTGTGTAAAATTTCCTATAGGAATCACTCATCAACTTTGAAAATAACTTTAAACTTGAGAATTACTTTTTTCAAAAAAACAAAACAGTATTGTGAGAATTTTAAACAGTAATAAGTTGAGGTATGAATTGAATATTGCGCTCTGGGAATCTCTAGCATGCCACCTTTTGTGAGTTAGCGATGATTTCATATCAATTTTTTGAAAAAGAAAATAAAATAATGAATAAATAAATAAATAAATTGTCGGAAAATATCCGACTTCAAGTGGAGCGGTATGAAACCTTATGGAAACTAAAACGAATTACAATTTACCACAGTAATTACACTGTAATTTCAGATTTTAGATCTCCCCTAAACCCCTTAAAACAATAAGATAGACTAGGATGCGTTGTATTGAGAACTATTAGACTGTTAACACAAGCACATGGTTTTGTTTTTGAGATGTATTATCATCCATTTTCGTGCGTTCGTTTTAGAGAATATTTCGAAGAATTTAAGGCTATTCTTTACCATTCTTATCAGTAAGATTTTTCTGAAAAAAGAGGGTCACTTAGTTACCACTTTTTTCGAAAACTACTGAACGGATTTGACTGCGGTTTGATTTAATTTAAAGGGAATCCACTTGGGACGAACTGTACGGGAGCTTTTTTTGATTAATTGATTACAAAACGAAAAAAAAACGTCATTTAGTGAGAAAAATTTATGTGGTGATATCTCGGCTCCTAAGACGGAAATTGAAAATCTGGCCCATAGTGGTGTTAAAATAGTTGTAAGAAAAAGGTTCACGAAAAGAAAATTGAAAATTTTTCATTTCCCACGGAAGAAAGTGGTAACTAAGTTTAGAGAAACGGAGTTCGCGGGGGTATATTTCAAGATGGCCGTTGGGTAGTTGCGGTACGCGTATTTGGAATCCTTACTTGGAAACTGCCAATGCTAAGAAATACTACCCTATGATTGGCTATTCTAATATGGCCATCGTTATCATCATTATCACAACGTGTGAAGTACGAATAATTACAAACGGATATATTATTTTTATTTTAGTACTTTATTTAAAGATCCACCTATTGATTAGGAATAATAAAAAGATATTTTTTAATGTGATGCTTATTTCACTACGTAGTTTCAAAACATATTTTATTTCATTTCATACACATTTGCATACTTACTTTTTTCCTTTTCTTCCTGCTAGATTTTCGTTTCTCTCTCACATATTCTCATTCGTTAAAGTTGCTGCAATTTTATTCCAAATTCACTAGGTTCAAAAGTGGAGCGAAGATTGGTGTCCAGCCAACATCCTTATCTCACCGAAGACCAGATATTACTTAGAGGATCATGTAGGATCGCATCTGGTCGAACTGCGAAGGAAAGATGCCATAATTTCAAACTAACGTGGCTCTTTCGCAGAGAAATTGAATACTGTTTCATAGTTTACAATGTTAATTGTGATTAGCTAAGTTAACTAGTCTGTTTTGTGATTCCATTCAATGGCTATCTTTTTGAAAATAATATTGTTCCAAAGTTTATAATGTTCATACCTGAGAACGTTCGCGATTGAAAACGTTTTATCAGTGAAAAACCAAAAAATGTAGGACTTGATGATGGAGGAAGTGCGCATGTACCCGACTTATTTCTCGATATTTATCCTGTCATGACAAAATAGCAATACGCGTCACTTGGTTGTGAAACTAGCAAAACTCGACGTTAGAATGTTTGCGATTAAGGCAATATCCATTCTGTTTTCAACTTCTGGATGCAGATCTAGTTTTCAATTATTTTCATTGTTTCGTTTGTACTTACATGATTTCTAATTGTGTTTATGTAAAGGTGATTTGTGTAAATTTGTAAACGATTTTAACGAGTTTTATATCAGTTTTCTATATTTGCATTATAATATTGGTTCATATAGAAGTTTTTAATGGGCAAGAAAAAAGGTAACTATTTTGTTACCTTACTATGCGATACCATGTAAGGTTATTTCGAAGTTGGCCATCTTTATCGCGTTTGACGTGGCTGAATATCGAAATATTGTCATTTAATTGATTTATCTTCGTTGAAGAATTGCCATATTGTGGTTTTTCGTTCGAAGATCACTTAATCTGGGTCAAAACTCGAAATGTAGTTTCAGCTAAGAACATTCTGGAAGTATGATGTAATGTGATGTGAATGTTGTCAGTACTCGAGTATTAATACAATATGATATGGAAGGCTAATGAAGCAGTTTCCACTGGAAGGGCTGTAGAGCGCCTCATATCTCATTCAGTTTGAGGTTATCGAATATCGATAAACCCATCAGCTGTTTATTAACATTCCCACGTTTTAAATTATTATTTTTTTAAATTTTGGCCATGTACAGCAGTTGAGGCTTGAGGCGATTTTTGGAGGTGATGTTTAGAGGAGGTGTTTCAAGCCAGTTGCTGAAAGGAAGGACAGAGGGTTTTGAATTTTGATAGGGTCGTCGGAAAAAATTTCTTTTAGATCTTGCCTTTTGTTTTGGGTTTACTAGTAACCGGTATGTAAAATTCACGAATTATGGAATTTCATTAATATGTATTATTCCGTAGGCGGCGGGAAAGGAGGTGGTGAAGGTGGTTCACAGCCACCTACCAAACCACAGGGTCAGCCTTCGGGTGACCCACCAGCTCAAGTGCCTGTGTCTGGGCCACCTCAGCAAGGCTCATCATCATGGGGTCCACCCATAAGTGCCCCAGCCATTCCGGCACCCTTGACCGGACCCAAGCAAGGTCCTTTGGTACGGGGTCCACCACCAGGCGGTGCGACGTTTTCGGCGCCCTCAGGTAGAGGTAGAGGTGCTCCAGCGGCTTCTTTCCAAAGTGGTCGGAGTAGCGCAGCAGCGTCGCAGACTCCGACACCGGCGCCGTTTAAGTCGAAGAGTACGTGTGTTTTCATAGATTATATTTTATTCCTGATGATGACGTTAATCGGTGATTTTACAGATGTACCCGCGGATGATGCTGGATTACCGCGGCCGGCTCAAGAGACCACGCCAGCTAGCGGTAAAAGTAAAAAGAAAGGAGGAGAAGGAGATGCAAAAGAACCTCCAAAAGCCCAGGCTCCCGCTGGTGGTAAGTTTGGTTTAAATGTGGATAGGTTCTGAAGCACTGTGAATTTACCGGAGCTTGTCGTAGGTCCCGCTGCTGTAGACCCGCCATTGCCTCAGCCAGCCCAACCTGCGGCTGCATCCGGGGGTAAAAGAGGTAAAAAGAAAGGCGTAGACAGTACGAAGCAAGAACCTCCAAAAGCCGAAGCTCCCGTTGGTGGTAAGTTTGGTTTAAATGTGGATAGGCTCTGAAGCACTGTGAATTTACCTTAGCTTGTCGTAGGTCCCGCTGCTGTGGACCCGCCATTGCCTCAGCCAGCCCAATCTGCGGCTGCCGTTAAAGGTAAAAAAGGTAAAAGAGGAGGTGACGGAGATGTTGGTAAAAAAGCACCTCAAAAGGATGCTCCAGTCAAAGGTAAATGTTTTATCCTTCATGGAATTTATTTCACTGCGTAGTCTTAAAAATGGCGTTTCGTCATATTTTCGAAAGAATTTGCCTTCTTAGTGATTATATTTCTCGTATCAAAAATTGCCTAATATGATTGATAAGCCAGGAGAGAAAAGATAGCATGATGATTAGGAGTAAAAAATCGACATGTGCTCAGTCTAAAATGTATTTGAAACGATTTACTATTTTGTGAGTTATCAATTGACTTCTTTTATAGGAGTAACCAAACAATTGGCCCAACTTGAGGTGGCTCCTTATAAACCAATAAATAGAATTCCTTCGCGACCTGGAGGCCAACAAATGTCTCGTAACAATAGTCTGTTCGAAAAGAAATTCACTTTGGAAGTGAATTATTTACCGATTAAGTTCAAGGACATCAACCTAAAAATTTACCATTACGATGTCACATTTAACCCCGACCGACCAAAAAGTTTATATAGGTAAGTATCTAATTTTAGCACGGTTAATTAAATTGGGACTAATATTCTTCGGTGTAGAGATGCGTTGAGGATGGTGCTCCAAAAAGTCGTGCCTAGGCGTGCTCCCGCCTTCGATGGGAAAAAGAACTTGTACGCTGCTGGTCGTCCTTTAGAGTTTCCCAATCAGCAAACGGTAAGTACTGTGAGACAGCAATGGAAAATTTTCCACTCGGGAGATCTCATAAAGGAACCTTTTGCAGCATCGCGACTCGGTCAAGATATTCGACCAAGAGCGAGCAAAAGATGCGGAATTTGATATAATTATCAAATTAGTAGATCAAGATCTGTCATTAGCTAAGCTAGCCGAGTATTTACGTAGCGGTACTTCGACCAGCATACCTCAAGATGTCATTCAAGGAGTGGATATCGCGATGCGAAATGCTCCTTTGATGAATCGGGAGTTGTAAGTGATATTAGTATTTATGGGTTTTCTGCGAATCGATTAATTGAAGTCTGTTTTGTATTGTAGTGTGGCTGCTGGTCGATCTTTTTTTGCTATTCCTCGTCAAGAACCGGTAGATCTCGGTGGCGGTTTTGAGCTATGGCACGGGCATTACCAAAGTGCCATTATGGCGTGGAAACCATACCTAAACGTGGATGGTAAGATGCAAGTAATTGGATTCATTTGTCAATGTACTCATCCGGCATGGTTTCTCGTAGTTTCCAATAAGGCATTCCCCAGGCATCAGAAAGTACTGGATTTTATTAAATTTGACCTAGCAAGGGATCCTAGGCAGCCGAACGATTTAAGACAACCTCTCGACAGAGGCAATGAGTATAAGTTGGGCAAATTTTTAAAAGGCCTGAAGATCGATTACAAAATGCCGTCCAATGATCCACAAGGATTTACCAAACGTACCTACAAAGTTGCAGATATTGGTCAACCACCCAGACAGTACAAGTGAGTTGTTCTCAATTCGATGCCTAAAAGTAGTGCTTGACGTATATGAAATCATCGCAGGTTCAAACCGGATCAACAAGGTGCTCGTGAGATCACTGTAGAGCAGTATTTCAGTAGCGTGAAAAATGTTCGGTTGCAGTATCCTCATCTGCCTACGATTGTGACCACCAATAGGAACCATCTGCCGATCGAAGTAAGTGATTTTTTGTTGCAAATTGAAAGAAATACACGAGCCGAAGTAGGAGAATTGGAAAAAATCGTGATACTTACTATTTGCTCCTAACTTTGATACTGTCACCCGAGGAGTGGATCAAGAAAAAAAGACGCGATGGCTATGGGGGCTGTGGCAACATCTTATCAACAGACTGTCCATGTAGAATGAACCCGTTATGGGTCAACCTGTGCCGTCAAAGGAGGAAGGGACGGTGGGAGGGAGATCGTTACTTATTACCCATTCCTTATGTATGTTTTTCTAATTACAGTTTTGCGAAGTGACGCCAAACCAAAGCGTTATGCGTAAATTGGATGACAAGCAAACGGCGACTATGGTACGAAACGCTGCCAAAGGCACCGATATTAGAAAAAGTCGAATAATGGGAACAGTAAGTCGTGATGAATTGTCATAATGCGCGTAAAAAGTCTTCCACAGTGAAGTGATTGTGGCGAGATATTTTATGTACTTCTTCCCTCGAACATAGATCCAAAAAGCTGGATTCAATGCGGACCCTTGCATGAAGGAGTTCGGAATCACATTGGATACAAATTTCGAAAAAGTTGACGCGTGGATATTAAAGCCGCCGATGATCCGTTATCAAAATGTAAGTTACTAGAAATTTTCGACTTGGTGTTTTCTATCGATTGCTTCAATCATCTATGTTGTAGTCTGAACAATCTGTCAGAAATGGTGTCTGGCAAGCGAGGAACGATAAGTTCATCAATTCGCCTGGATTACATAGTTGGGTGATTATCAACACCAATAATAGAACCGGTCCGGCAGAGATCAAGTGAGAAGCATTTATGATGACATGAGAAGGGGAACGACTGATAATCTTGTGCCTTTTTTCAGTAACTTGGTAAAGAATTTCATAATGAGTGGAAACAACATCGGGATCCGGGTAAATGAACCGAGACAAATTGTTACGTTGACCAACGTAAGAACGGAAGCTGATTTCGAAAGAGAATTTAAAAAATTCGCCGACGCTGGGATTCAAATTTTAGTCGTCATCATGACTGGATTTGGAATAGATGATATTTACAGTATGTATATCGCGTTTAAATGGCAAAATGAGTTCGACGTCTTCTAACTACCAATGTCTTTCAGGTAAAATCAAAAGAGCGGCGGAATTGAAAGTAGGCGTGTTGACACAGTGTTTGAAATCGGCCACGTGCGAATTTCGTAAAATGAACCAAATGACTGCTACGAACATATTGCTAAAAATCAACTCGAAGATTAGCGGCGTTAATCACGCGTTGTCACCGAGAACATTGTAAGTATTATGCAAATGTATGGAGGTGATGCTTCGACTGTTCTACGTTATGCTGTTTCTTTCCTTCAGGCCGCTAGTACTTAGGGAGCCAGTGATGGTTGTCGGAGCCGATGTTACCCATCCTGCACCTGGTTCCGAAGGTCTTTCAATTGCTGCGGTAAGTACAGAGTTTAGAGTTTTAAGTCTTGACGGTATTATGGAAGTGAGCTTCATTCAGAGAGCGACGAAGTTTGGGAGATGGTTAGAACTACACGGAGTCGATAGCTGAGGTTTGTAGGTATAGAAGGGCTGATCGAAGTAAACTCTGGTGGTGGAACTAAACCAAACTTCGCTTTGACCATAGATTAACCTACATACAGATAGCCCGCTGGTATAACAAAACGGTTGCGCGTAAAATACTGAATAGCGGCTATGATGATAGATAGCGTTACGTGAAATTGCAAGTTTTAAAAGCACGGTTCACAAGCAGTGACATAAGACATAAGACATAAGAAATACGCTGGAATCAATTTAAATGTTAAGTATCGTTCACAGACTTGACATATGACATAGAAGTTCCGATACATGAAATAAGAAATAATATTTTTCCATAAGAATGGGAATGTTATGTCGTGACATAAAAATGAACCAATGAAAATCGAGTAAACAAAAATGTCATCATTTTTGACTTGTGCGCAGTCGGTGAAGTGAAATTTGTTATTGTGCAGTTGCAGTTTTTATTTCAATTTTGAATTTTGAAAAATATGGAACATCCCTATTCCAAACTTTTCTCGCTCTACTGAATTGTTAAAAATTTCACAATTTTCGATGATGTGAAAGTATGATAAGAAATTGACCAATGAGGGTACATTTTCCTTATGTTTAATTTCAGTTCTGTGAACGGCTTGACATAAACATAATTGTTATGTCAGTGTTATTTCTTATGTTTTTTCTTGTGAACCAGGCTTTAAAAATCGTCGAAATTGAATGAAAATTTTGTACTAATGTAAATGGGAAGGATTGCTATGTTTAACTGTAATAAGATAACAGCATCATATAAAACCCCTGCCTCCGCCTCATATCGAAGTACTACCCCTTCATGCTTCAGCTATACGTCGTATAATTGTTGAAACGATGATGAATGAATTTTAAAATGTTCTGTGTGTTGAAATACTAACGTTACATTGAAACCACTGTATCGAGGTGTAACGCGTTAAATTTTCAGAGTCAAATTGTCGCCACTCAAGCGGTGTATATGAAGCAGCAGCAACAATCGCAGCATCATCTTGGAGCGCCCGCGCAACAAGGCCAAAATATGACTGATTTCTTCAAAAGCCAGCAGGACCCGTTATCGCTTCTGCAAACTAATTTCTCTGATCTCACTCTGACTAAGGATCCTCAAATGGTGAGTGAAGGCGTTAAATGTTTTAAACGCGATGGTGTACTTGCAAGATGTCGTAATTTTAATTCGCGACAATTTCACAGCAAGCGGTAGCCGCCGGTTTTCAAAATCAATCGAAACTTAATCAATGGAAATTACCAACGTCGATGGATAAAGACGAGCTAAACTGCGGCAACGAGTTTAGTCGCGCGCCCGGTACCACGACAAAAACGCCGGCTTCGGGCTCGCCGAATCTGAATCCTTTACTCGTACAATCTGACAGGTGAGTGATTTTCAAAAAGACAAAAGCGAAAAAGTAAGACGGCAAGAATCATAGGTGCGTTGTTTTTAGCACATGGTCAAATGTTACTAATCGCTGCGAATCCGGTTGGCCGGAGTCTGTGAACGAATTATCAGATAATAAGGATTGGGGTTCGCCTGGTTCGGCGGCCACCAATTTCACCGATTTGGTACCCGAATTCGAGCCCGGAAAACCGTGGAAAGTAAGTAAAACGGGAAAATGACGCGAAGTGACGCGCGATAGAAGTTGACCAAGCTGATCGTCTCCCTCTCTGTTTTTGTTGCGCAGGGCAATCAAATGAAAAGCGTCGAAGACGATCCGAACATAACCCCTGGATCTGTGGTACGTAGCCCGTTGCTGTCGTTGTCGACGATGAAAGACGCGGATATATTCAATACGACGTCGAGCGCTGCAACGTTGAGCGGCAAAACATCTCCGACGTCTGTCGAAATGCCGCTCACGCCGTTATCCATTCCTTCATCGTCTACGTGGAGTTTCAACCCCGCGTCTTCGGTTTCCTCTTCTTTTGCTAGGTAAGTGTCGCGGCCTAGCGCGTGACATCGTCTCGTCGAACTCGTATTTATAATTTCGCCTTCGTTCTCGGTCCGACAGTCCTTTAGGTAAAGTGAATAATGGTAATTCCGTCGTCTCGAAGGCTGGTTGGGGCGACGTGAACGCCTCGTCCGGAGCTAACGTGTCCGATTTGTGGGCAATGCCGAAGTCCCGCGGTCCGCCGCCCGGCTTGACCGCCAATAATAAGAATTCCAATATGGGCGGCGGCGGCGGTGCTGCGTCCAACAGCAATGGATGGGGTTCGCTCGGATCGCCGCGGTGGCCCTCGTCGATGGCTAATTCGCAGAATACGTGGATGGGCTCGTCGTGGCTTTTGTTGAAGAATTTAACGCCTCAGGTAAACGGATGGTGCGAGGTGACGCGATGTCCAAATGAGGTCCATATAACCAACACGATACGTTTTTCTGTATAGATTGACGGATCCACATTGAAGACGTTGTGTATGCAACACGGTCCTTTGAATAATTTCCATTTGTTTTTAAACCAAGGATACGCATTGGCCAAGTATAATACGCGCGACGAAGCGAGCAAGGTAAGTGTCGGCTTTTTGCGGTGATAGTGCCCGTGGGGATGTGCGTTTTTAAGCGATAAGCGAGGGGGGGAGGAGGGTGTGAAAGCGAATCCTCGAAAAAACCACACCACCTATGACCTATATGCATAAGTAGACTAAGCGAAACGACGCAGAAAAACGTTTGCACAACACGATATAAATATTCGAACGGGGCGTGTTTTTTTTTCTTTTTTTTCTCGATATAGGCTCAAAGCGCGCTGAACAGCTGCGTGCTGGGTAATACGACAATATTCGCCGAGTCGCCGACCGAAAACGACGTGCACATGTGCCTGCAACAGCTCAACCAACAAAATTCGTCCGCCGGCGGCGGCCAAAATTGGTCGCGAGGCGGGCAAGGAGGCGCCGGCGGCGGTGGCGTAGTCAACCAGGCTGCCAAACAGATGCAACAGAACGCGGTCGCGGCCGCAGCCGGACCAAATGACGCATGGGGCTCGAACGCGGCCGCCGCCGCTACCACCAGTCAATTATGGTCATCGGCGTTATGGGGCGCGCCGCCGAGTGGCCTCGATACGCCGGACCCGCATCGGGCGACGCCGTCGTCGTTGAACTCGTTCCTACCAGGTGATCTATTAGGCGGCGAAAGTATGTAAACGAAAAAAAAAAAAACCAAATACCTTGTTTTATGCAACAACAAAAAAGATAATTCGTACCTAGAACCACCATCGTTTATTGTTTTAAATGTTGTCGAAAAAGATTTCCTGTCTCTCTTTCGTTTATTATTACCTTTTTTTTCTCTTTTTTAACGTGAAAAAGGAACACGCACACGTATATCAGGCGAACTTCGCGCCGAATTTTTTACTTTTCGGTTTTTTTTTTTAATTATTGGACGTATTGAATTACTTCGATAGATGATGGTAATGGAGTATTACGATAATTTAGCGGTAATAACGCGCGTGTGCACACCTCGCATCGCCAGTGTACCGGCGATATTACCGGCGTACGATTGTACGCGCATGCGCAATCATTCGAACCAGTATGCGCAGTGGTTTAAATTCGGTGCACGCGCGAGTTTGTGAAACGTGCGCGCGCACCAGGCATCGCGGTAGAGGAAGGATGCGCGTATACGTGTGCGTGTTTTTACGGACGGACGTTGCGTGCGCACGTGAAAGCTGCGCGCGAGCGGCGTCGTGATTTTATTGTAATACGCCTCTGTTAACTACTACGATCATGCCTGCCATAACTCGCAATTAGTTGTTGTGTTATTATTATTAATTTTTCTCTGTTTTGTTTTTTTTTTCTTTTTCCTTTATTTTTTTTTTTTTTTGTTTACGAGTATATACATACGTACGAAGTCTTTTTTTCTTTCTTTTTCGCGCCTGAACTTGGTTATATGTGTACTAACGTGTTACAAAATATACGATTTAAAAAAAAAAATTAAAAAACCAAAAAAAAATTGAAATAAGTACGATAAGTTGAAATTTTATAGTTTTTAAGGTACAATGATCTTGGATAGTATTTGATAAAATCGTTTTTGTTTTTACCAATGAGATATATATGTATTTTTTTTAGGTGTTTAAGAACAAACAATACCAGTACCATTAATTTTAATTTAAAAAAAGAAAATGTCTAATATAAAAGTGTTAGCTGTATAGTTTGTTTGCCTCTGATTTATTTAATTGAATTTTTTTTATGTATAATCATTCGTCGAGTACGTGTTATTAATTTTATCTCGTAGTTGTGGTTACCCTGCGTCACGTTTGAAGGGCGCGGTGTTGTCTCTGGTCTGGTTCTTTCGTGTCTTTTTTTTTTAACGGTGTATTTATTATTTTTTTTCGCGTGTTGGTCTTTGTTTTTTTTTTCTTTTTCTGAGTAATTTTTACGTGTAATGTATGTGAAATATAAGGGGTGTTTGGAAAAGCTCCCGCTTCGTAGGTAATTTATGTGGCGCCCGATGGGGCGAGCGGGGAAAACACCGGCCTGTGAGAACGTGATTGGCATACGCGAACCGGTTACAACCGAAATACTTAGCGCTAAGTCGCCGTTTTTTTGTTTTTCCTTTATTCGGATTACGGCCAAACGTAACGGAATTTTTGGAAACTGAAAACCTTTTATTTTTTAACTTTCCTGTATGTTTATTAGATTTAAAGAATAAAATTACGATTTATTTATTTTTATTACTTATAATTGTAGAATTTTATTACGTGTTTCCTCTTTTTTTTTCAATACCCTTGTTTGATCACTCACGCGAAACGGGTTTTTATAGATAATTAAGTGACAAAAGAGTTCGCGTGTTTTTTTTTTTTTTTTTT